>CAUYQV010089195.1:0-24848 GCA_963574575.1 Galagoides demidoff
GTGGTCCCAGCTACTTGGGAGGCGGAGGCAGGAGACTCGCTTGAGCCCAGGAGTTGGAGGTTGCTATGAGCTGTGATGCCATGGCACTCTACCCAGGGGGATAGCTTGAGGCTCCATCTCAAAAAAAAAAAAAAAGAAAAAAAGAAAACGTTGACTCAGTTTTGTTTTGCTTCAGTCTTCTTAAGAGAAGCAGCAATTTATGATTTTTATTTTGATTTATGATTTTTAGTTTCTCTCAGGCTGGAATTATAGATTTGTTATGAAATGATAAACCATCCAAGAAAACTTACTACCGGGACATATTAACTACTATAGTCAAAAATTCAATTGAGGAATTTTTAAAGACACTTTTTTTATAGTTTCATTTTATTTTTATTTATTTATTTATTTATTTATTTTGCTGGGGCTTGGTTTGAACATATGCCCCTCTGGCATATGGGGCCAGCTCCCGATCCTTTTGAGCCACAGGCACCGCCCTCATTTTATTTTTAATTGACAAATAATTGTACATATTTATAGGGTACAAGGCAAGGCTTCAATACATGTATACATTGTGGAATGATCAAATCAGGCTAATTAGCATATCTATCCCCTCAAATGTTTATCATTTCTTTGTGGTGACAACATTTACAATCCTCTCTTTTAGCTATTTTGAAGTATATAATATTTTAGTGTTAACTAGTCACCTTGTTGTGTAATAGAACACTAGAACCTATTTCTCCTAGCTAAGTATAACTTAGCACCCACTGACCAACATAAGGACTTATTTTGGTCCATGTTCTTTAAATATGGCAAAATAAAATATTCTGATTCAATATTATAATATAACACGTTTACCATGTTGTTATATAGTCTATTAGTTTTCTACTGTCTCATAACAGTGAACTTGGTTACTTAGAGTCTCATACATTTATTATCTGAATGTTTTAGTGGCCAGGGGCAAAGGGACAGCGTAGCTGGGTCCTCTTCTTAATATCTTAGTAAGGAATAATCAAAGTGTTGGCTGGTGTGGGTTTTCATCCATGAGTTCAGTTCTGGAAAATCAACTCTCAAATCATTTCTTTGTGGGTCCAAGACTGAGGGCCCTACCTTCTTTCCATCAGTTGGTTGCAGACTGCTGTCAAGACTGAATGGCCACCCATTGTCCTAGGGGCCTAGGACACTGGGCACTTCCTAGATGTTGCCCACAGTCCCTTGCTAGGGACTGGCTGCTCACTTCATCAGACCAGCAAAGAGAATCTCTCTAGTTCTTCCCAGCAAGGCAGAGATAAAGATACAAGCACAGATATAAACACAATTGTGTGTGTACCATAATCATGGCCTTGACGTTGTGTCATCCATCACTGCTGCCATCTGCTATTGGCTAGAAGGTTTGCTGGTCCTGCCAGCAGAGAGGGTAGGGGCAGTGGCATTACACAAAGCTATGAAAACTAGGAAATCGGGAAGTGCAAAATAATTGAGGGGTTCACCTCAGAGTCCATTTTACCACACATTTAAAGTAAATTTAGTAAAAATCTGTCCTTCATATTCACTGGTTACGACTGTTTGGGGAAATATTTAACAACAGTGTTGGCATTTGGAAATTCCAAAAATGCCTCTGGCATAGTTTATGTTATACAGAGCATTATGTTCTTAAGTTGGAAACACATGGTGATTTTGGTGGGATTTTGTGCATTTGTGCGACTTGAAAAGAATGTATTCCAACACATGATGGCAGTAGTAGCCCATTCAAAATTCAGTCAGCAAGCATCCCCATACAAAACAGAAATAAAGACCTCATTTTTGTGTTTTATCATGAATTCCATTCTTAAACTATTACCAATCTCAATTGCCTTTTATTCTGGTGCAGTGGAATTTGGTGTGTATTAGATTTTAGAATTTTTCGATTGGCTTTTATAAAACAAACCTCCACTAATTAAACTGGTAAATAAAATTCTTCAGAGAGAAATCAGATATGACTGATCACAGTCAAATAAATTAAAGTTAACACATATGTTTAGATTCATCTATGTAACGAATGCAGTCTCACAGGATACAAAAAACAAATGAATGTATGCTATGCACCATCAAAGGTACGCCTTTATTCCTCCCTGCAAATTCATCCGAAGACAAATATTAAAATCTAAAAGGTTAGCGCCATCTTTTGGTCACACAGTGTAGGTGTTAAGTCTTTCTAGCTTTTCAAAGGTGAAGCATAGAGATTTGAAATTACTAGTCACTCTGTTTTAGTCATTTAAAAAGTTGTAGGATTACCTTGCAAATTTGTGAGCTGTGTGGTGTGTCATGGATCACAATTGTGGCATTTGTCCACTTAGGATCTTCAGATCATTTTAAGCAAATTATGAACAGGAAGTGAGTTATGTGATAACAATGACAATGGTTCCACAGATTTAAAGAGGAAGACAGAATGCCAGTTTTACATTCCTAATGGTACTATGTGTGGGCATTGTTTGTTATCAAAAAATTTCAACTTTTTGAAACTACCGTTAATTCTATAGCAGCTCAAGATTTTCATAGGTTCAACACAGTGTCTTGTAGTCATGATATGAAAAGCACATGTAATCAGTAAGGCTTAAATAGGAATTGGTGGCCTACACAATGTTTTACCTATACATAGTTTTAATGCACAATATATTCTGGGGAAATATAATGTAGTGTTTTTTCTTGGCAAATAACTTGTACTATTTAGAGAAAAGTAAATGTGAGTAACGATTGAATAGGAAAAGATACGTTGGATTATCAAAAAAAACATAGATTGTGTTATTTAGAGGTCAGTTTTAAAATTCGAACTGTCAGTTAAGAATGTGAGGCATAGTTGGATGCAGTGGATCACACCTGTAATCCTAGCACTCTGCGAGGTTGAGGCAGGTGGATAACCTGAGCTTAGGACTTTAGCCTGAGCATAAGAGAGACCCCTGTCTCTACTAAAAATACAAAAACTAGCATTGTGGCATTTTGGTAGGCATCTGTAGTCCTACCTACAGGAGGCTGAGGCAAGAGGGACTCTTGAGCAGAAGACTTTGAGGTCGCTTTGAGCTATGATGCCGCGATACTCAGGGCACAGAATGAGACTCTATCTCAAAGAAGAAAGGAAAAAAAAAAAAAAAGGATGTGAGGCATATGAAATTGCCCTTTAAATATGATATAGTCAGGATCACTAAATGATGATTATCACATTTTCAGTTTTATTGTAGTAAGTCCTTTGTCCTTGAGTTCATGGTGAACATCTGCAGAGTAACCTTGTGAGTAGGAAGTCGTAATTCGTAAGAGACTGTCAATCAGCACCATATCATTTGCATAATTGTGTCCTTTTCATCCTAATAGTTTATTATTTAATTTTATTTTAATTCCTTGCTACGGTACCCCCCCACACATACCAGGTGTCATAATAATGGTATAGAGAGAAGGCTGTAAGAACAAGAAGATATTCCATGCTATTTGTGGGGGACTTGATATCATCAATGCTGTTCTTGAAGGCAGGGCCTCGTTATGACATTCACGGGCCCCTTTCATAAAAATAGTAATATTGGGGTGGCGCCTATGGCTCAAAGGAGTAGGGAGCCAGCCCCATATGCCAGAGGTGATGGGTTCAAACCCAGCCCCAGCCAAAAACTGCAAAAAAAAAAAAAGTAATATTAAAATTATATGGTTTATTGCTGTAAGGAAGAAAATAATCCAGGTTAAATGATTATTGCATCTTATTATTACCATGTACTGTTTTTGTTTTAAGAGAAGTTAAACATACATATGTATATAACTGCATATCTATTATCATTATTACCATGTTCTGTTTTTGTTATAAGAGAAGTTAAACATTTTCATACATTCCTAAAATTAGTGTGGGCCCTAAGCCTGTTGTGTCTAGGGCATGAGTCAACACTCTGCCTGGAATCTCCTTTGAAACTCCTGGCTCCAAGGATGACAATCCACTTTTCTGCTGACTTTCTGGAGGCCAGATACTTGGAAGACTACTCCAGAAATTGTTGCTTTATTGTAACTTGAAAGAAGGCCCTTGGTCATTTGGAAGTCACTTTGCATACAAAAGGACAATGCTGATCTTTGCATCTCTGGCCAGTCTGTACACAATTTCCTTCCATTCCAAAACAGGAAAAAGGCATGCCTCTGGCATTTGAAGCATGATAGTGGAGTGGAATAGCACAGGATATAGGAGTCAGCTGTTGGCCCAGGGCAAGTTAGTGAAGCTCTCTCCTCTGCTTTGTGACTTGGAATAATTATTATCCCCAGCTCCTAAAACATTATGTCTGAATACATGCTGAACACCCTAGTTTGTACCCAATAATTGTTTGCTATTGTAACCATGTGTGTATAGATGGAGTAATTTAAAAATAATATTTAGTGTGCTGCAAAGTTAAACTCGAGGCCAAAAATGATTTTTTGACACTATCCACTGAAGTTCACCCTCTCGTGGTCTCCTGTATTTCATCACCTTCTATTCTGTAGCAATGTTGTGGCGTAGTTCTTACTATTTTAAATAACTTAACCTTATGCAAAGTTGTCGTAACTCTGGGGTCATTCTGGGAGCTATCAGTTTGTCCACTGAGAGTGTTAACCATTTGACCCAATTAAAACGCATACTCTGTAAGATACAACAGACGATTTTTCTTTTCCCCTATTACTTGTCTTTGTATTTCTCACAGATGCTAACAAAAGTAACAATTGAAGACAGTTTTGGCTAAGAATAGGTCTGTAAGTTGAAAATAACCGAATTTTTTGCAGGATTATTACATTTCTTTTTCTTAAACCATAACAGATGAATCCAAACCAAATCCGCCATTTGGCTGCCTCTCTGCAAACCAGAACTAGAAAAGTCGGTGGTACCCTTTGTCTATTTCTTTGTCCAAATGACTAAAGACTATTTCATGTCAGAGATGTAATAGTAAGATGGCTTCATTAAATGTTACCAGTGTTGCCTTGTTATTTCACAGCTACTATTACTATCTTCTGTGTGTTGAAGGATGGAAAAGAGAAGCCATCATCTACAGTGAATCACCATTTGCTTAATCCTATTGGGATTTGAGATTTGGGTAGGTATACTTTTAAGGATGTCTCTGCCTTCTGAGTTTTCAAATATTCCTCTAAGTAGTAAAATGGTTTCAGATGTAATTAAAGTCCCAAGCTATGAGACTTTAAAATGTGGAGGTTAATCAGGTGGGCCTGACTCTGTCAAAGGAACACTTTACAAGCAGAGAATTTTGTTTGGATAGCAGCAGAAGAAATCAGAGATTAAAAACACAGAGATTTGACATGTCATTGTTGGCTTTGAAAAAGGAAGAAGTCTTATAATAAGGAACGTGGACATCCTCCAGAAGACATGAGGGGCCTTGATTGACAACCAGGATTTGGGGACCTCAGTCTCAAAACAGCAAGGAACAAATTCTTCCATAAAATGAATGCACTCAGAAGCGGATTCTTCCCGTTACCCTTCTGGTTAAGCATCTAATCAGTAACACCTGGATTTTAGCCTTGTGAAATCTTAAGCAGAGGATGCTGGTAAGCCAGGTAGAAGTTCTGATCTAGAGAAACTGTGAGATAAACAGGAGGTGTTGTTTAAGCTGCAACTTGGGAGACATTATTGTTAGGTCTCAAGAGGAATCTAATACAGATACTCAACA
This sequence comes from Galagoides demidoff, assembly GCA_963574575.1. NCBI lineage: Eukaryota > Metazoa > Chordata > Mammalia > Primates > Galagidae > Galagoides > Galagoides demidoff. The sequence goes on from CAUYQV010089195.1 coordinate 5,634, forward strand.
TTAGAATACAATTTTACTTTCATCTGGTCCACAGTCATATAGTTATGAGGAAATGTATCTAAAAAGTTGAAACAAAAACTCGATGTTCAAATGTCACTGGTTTGTAGCATTAGAAGTTTGGATGGTTATTCCGTGTTGAGCTTTTCAGCTCTGGGGGGATACAAACCAATTAAATGCATGATGAGTTTGACTCTGTATATCTCAAGTAAATTAATATATATTTTAGTTATTAAAGACATTAACATGTGTACATTTACATTGGCACAGGAAATTGCTTATGCATCGTATTAAAACAACATCTCCTCTTTGTTATATTTTAGAAATTCTGGATTTATCCACAGTGTCTGTGAATAATAGCACATAATGATGCAATGCAATGAGAAAAATTTTAGAAAATTTAAATATGGAAGCATATTGGATTGAAATATATAGTTGATATAGTGTTTTTATTTTTTATTTTTTCTTAATATTTTTTATTAAATGATAACTGTGTACATTAATGCAATCATGGGGTACATTGTGGTGTTTTCATATACAATTTGAAATATTTTCATCAAACTGGTTAACATAGCCTTTAAGTCATTTTCTTAGTTATTGTGTTAAGACAATTGTATTCTACTCTTAGAAAGATTAACTTGTACCCTTGTAAGATAAACCATATAGTGTTTTTAAATATTGGAAGAGATATATTATATGTTTATATATAATAGGATAAGTTATTTAAGCGCTCTCCTCTGCTTATATATATATATATATATATAATATATTTATATATATTTTAAAATTACATTAATTAGGAATTCAGAAACAGTGCAGCTATAGAAAATTGTGTACATTGTTTTTTTTTTTTTTTTTTTGTATGGGGCTAGGTTTGAACCTACCACCTCCAGTATATGGGGCCAGCACCCTCCTCCTCTGAGCCATAGGCACCACCCAATTGTTCACTTTCTCACACTGTTGCTGAAAGAGTAAGTGGATATAATTTCTTTGAAGAGCACTTTAGTAACAAATTATTTAAAATAATCATCTTTGACCCAGAGTTCTACTTCTGTTAAAATTATCCATAGATGTACTCTCACATGTACACAAAATTATTTCTGTTCAAGCAAGGATGTTCTGTGCAGTTTTGGTGTTAAGTGCAAAATTGTGCATCCATGTCGTATACTGATTGATATGTGGTTTTCAGAATTGATAGAGCTATATGTGCTGACAGGGGAAGATCACCAAGATATATTTTTAAATGAAACAAGCAAATAGTGATTATTGTTTGTACTTAGGAATGCATGTTTTTATGTATAGATACACACATAATGGTGGAATGTATGCATATGTAGCCCGTGCACATTTATATTTGGGTATAAGAAAGTAATTGCATTATGCATAAGTTGTTGTTCCTTTGGAAAACTTCATAAAGCTATACAAGAAAACATTATTTCTGGGGAGTTTGATAAGAGACTTTTCATCTTACTGAGGGTGTAGAGAATTGTGTACATCCCACACTGTTTATGAAAGTGTCAGTGGATGTAATACATTTGAAGGGCAATGTAATAACGTTTTAAAATAGTTTAAATAATAATTTTTAACTCAGAACTCTACTTCTATAAATTTATCCATAGATGTACTCTCGCATGGATGCAAAGTTATTTAATTTCAAGCCAGGGTCTTCTGTGCAGAAACATTGTTACTCGAACTTGGAGCCTTATAGCTGGGAGGAAATTCACCATAGTTTTTGGAAAGATCAACTCTCCTTCGAATATGTTTGTTCCTTGATGCATTTCCTAATATAGTTATCTTATCATTTTCTATTTTCTCTATTTTATTTTCTTTTTTTACAGATACTGTAACACAGAAGATAGCAAATCAGTTTACCAGAGGTCTAAAATGAGCTGATAGGTCTTTAAGATGATAAAATGTTATTATTCAGAAGATGAACATTATGTATTTCATTGCTATATGTGATTTTTGTATAGTGTGATTATAATGAATATTTCCCCACAGGGTCATTGTAATTTTCAAATACCTTTATTGTTCATGCTTTAATGAATTAGGGCAAAAAACATGCATTCATGAAAAAAATACAAAGGTTTAATTAAAAGTATCTAAACCTTGACAACATAGCTAAATGTTTATTTTTAAATTCTTCTTTATTACTGAATTCAAAATTATATAGGATATGAACCTCTAACATTTGCAAGCTATAGGTGATTTGTAAGTTAACTCTGTGAAATATTTTGTATCACTTAGTCTTACTCTTTGTGCATCTTTTAGGTTTATTCCTAACTCATCTAGTGTTTTCTTAAATAACTATTTTCACCATAAGGTAACACTTTTAGCTGTATTTTTTGCAATCACATAATCTTTCAGAAAACTTTTTGAAAGTAGCTTGCTGAGTTTTGTTTTTGAACAAAGCAATAAGATTTGTCTTGCTAGAGGAGGCCTCCGAATGCTGAACATTATGTGACATTAAACAAGGCTCCCAATAGGCAAACGAGGTAGACACATATACGCTTGAGGAGTTTTGCTGAGATTGATAGGGTTTCCATCCAATCGAATGTCCTCTAGGGCCTTACGAATATAAGTGAAATTTTTAACATTGCAGAAAGTGTCTTCATGCATCTCCAGAATGTTGTTATTCTGAAAAAGACAAAAATAAATTATGAGACAAGATACAACATATTCCTAATATTGCTTGATATCCTCGTCCATTTTGCTTCACCCTTGTTTGTATTCTTTTATTCTTTCCTTCAATCCAAACTGCATAATATTATATGCCAAGCATTTCCAGGCAGCGCAGATAATTTAAAAAATAGACATGCTTTTGCTCTTCTAGAGCTTATACTTCAGTAGGGGAAATATAAGACACAGAGGTAATAAAATACATTTTAAAATGTTATTTCCAAAGATGATGAGGATTAGGAAGAAAAATGGTTGAGTGTGAAAACTGACCTTCAGAGTGGAATGACAAAAAGACAAGGGCATGGAAAGAACCAAGGGAAGAGCATCCCAGGCAGAGAGAACACCAAGTTCCAAGTCCGGAGGAATCAGCATGGAATACTGCTTCCTCAAGTCAGGGTGGCTGAAGTGAAGTGATGGAGAAAGGGGCAAAGGCAAGGGAGAGCAGCAGGGTCCAGGACTGGATTTGTACATAGTTTTACTAAATATGTTTCACATAGCATGAAATTCACCTACTTAAATTGTATAGTTTAGTGATCTTTAATATATCCTGAGTTGTGCAACCATCAACCATCACTACAATCTAATTTTAAATATTTTTAACACTCTTTAAAGAAAAACCATACACATTTCCATCTTCCTAGTCCCTGCCAACTGCTAATCTACCTTCTGTTATTAATAGATTTTCTTCTTCTGAGCATGTCACATAAATATTAATAGAATTATACATTATATTATCTTTTTTCTTTTCTTTCTTTCTTTCTTTTTTTTTCCTCAGTTTTTGGTTGGGGCTGGGTTTGAACCTGCCACCTCCAGTATATGGGGCTGGTGCCCTGCTCCTTTGAGCTATAGGTGCCACCCATTATCTTTTTTTGTGTGTGTGTGTGAGACAGAGTCTCAAGCTGTTGCCCTGGGTAGAGTGCTATGGCATCATAGCTCACAGCAACCTCAAACTCTTGGGCTCAAGCGATCCTCTTGCTTCAGTTTTTCTATTTTAGTCGAGATGGGGTCTCACTTTGGCTCAGCCTGGTCTCAAACTTGTGAGCTCAAGCAATCCACCGGCCTCAGCCTCCCAGAGTGCTGGGATTACAGGCATGAGCCACCATGCTCAGCCCATTATATTATCTTTATGACTAAATTCTTTCTCTCAGCCTCATGTTTTCCAAGTTCATACATGTTGTGGCGTATATTAGCATTTGTTATTTTTTTTTATTGTCCAATAATATTCCATTGTATAGACCTACCAAAATTTGTTTATCTATTCACCAATTAAGGGCAATATAGATTCTTTGCAAATCCAAATTTTGACTGTTATGAATAATGCCTTTGTGAACATTCGTATACAAATTTTGTGTGGACACATGATTTCGGTTATTTTAGACATTGACATTCAGAATCATATAGTAACTCTAGGTTTTGAGGAACTGTTGAACTGTTTGAGTAACTCTAATATTTTGAGGACCTGTTGAACTTCTTCCCAAAGTAGCTGCACTGTTTACACTTCCACCAACAATATATAAGGCTTTTAATCAACACTTATACACATCTAATTTAGCCAACAAAGTAGGTGTGAGTTCATTTCTCATCACGGCATTGTTCATTAACAATTATAATTGTTTATTATAGTAAAATTGGTATTATTATATTGGTTTTATTATAATAAAATTGGTATTTTATATTGATTTTACAACTTATCTCATTGCTCATTAGTGCAAATAGTTGAATGTATTCCCTGGGATTTCCATATATAAAATCTGGGGAGCATTTTCATCTCAATAACATTAAGTGTTCTCATCTATGAATATGGGCATCTTTCCTTTATGTAAATGTTCTTATTTTTAACGATGGAACTTCAGGTGTATAAGGCTTATATTACCTATGTTGAAATTATTTTCAGGTATTGTTTTTTACTTTTGTAACTATTGCATATTAATTATCTTAGTTTTACTTTAAGATTGTTCATGGCCAATATATATATAAATGCAATTTATATATTGATCTTGTAATTTGATTTGGTACATTGTTCAACTCCTTCATTAGTTGAAATAGCTTTTAGTGGATTCCTCGCAGTATTTTTATACAAGATGCCATTTGAAAATAGCAAAACTGCTTCATTTCCAATTGGATATTCTTTATTTATTTACTTATTATATATTGTAACTTTTTTCCTAATTGTCCTATGTGGAACTCCCAGGTACAATATTGAATAGAAGTGGTGAGAAGAACAATCCTGCTCTTCTTCTTGATCACAGGATGAAAGTTTTCAACCTTTCTGCATTATATGACATTGATGACGAGTCTTTTACTCTTTTATTCAATAAAGATGCTCTTTATTGCATTCAGGAAGTTTCCTGTTCTGTTCTTTCTATGATTTTAGCATTTAAAAAGGGTGTTGTATTTCCTAGATTTTTTTTCTGCACCTATTGAAATAGTCACATGACTTTTATCTAGTATTCTATTCATATGTATATTACAGTGGTTGAGTTTTAGACATTAAAAGTATGCTTGTATTCTTGTGTTTAATCCCACTAAATCATGTGTGTAATCATTTTTACATAGTGGTGGATTTGGTTTGCTGTCTTTCTGCTGAGCATATTTGCATCAATATTATAAGGTCTGTTGGTTTGGAGTTTTCTCATGTTCTCTTTGTCTAGTTCTGTTACTAGGATAATATTCACCTTATAAAATGGAATAGGACATACTCTCTCTTCCTTTTTATCACTTGGAATATATTTGTTGAAGAACTGATCATTAATTCTCCTTTAAATCCTTGGTAGAATTAACTGATAGATCCACATGATACTGTGCTTTTCTTTGTTGGAAGATTTTAAAATTGCTAAATCGAGGGGTGGCACCTGTGGCTCAGTGAGTACGGCGCCAGGCCCATGTACCAAGGGTGGCAGGTTCAAACCCAGCCCTGGCTAAATGGCAGCAAAAAAATAGCCCAGCGTTGTGGCAGGTGCCTATAGTCCAAGCTTACTCAGGAGGCTGAGGCAAGAGAATCGCCTAAGCGCAAGAGCTGGAGGTTGCTGTGAGCTGTGACGTCATTGCACTCTACCGAGGGCAATAAAGTGAGACATTGTCTCTAATAAAAAGAAAAGTAAAAAAAAAATTGTTAAATCGATATCTTTGCTTGTTACAGATCTATTACGATTATATATTTATTATTTAGTCAATTTTAGTAATTTGTGTCATTCTAGGAATTTTTCCATTTAATCTATCTAATTTGTTGGTATAAAGTTCATAGTGTTTCCTTATTATCTTTTCTGTTTCTATAGGGTTTATAATAATGGAAAGTATATTTTCGTATGAATAAAAGAAAAGACACAGAAGTTTACATTTGTAGATCCATAGAGAAAAAGATAGGAATCAGAGACATGCCTGTACATAGCTAAATCACTTCCTATACTGGTTTGCAATTTTGCTAAGAAAAATTGTAATTTTGGACTATGACATTATTTACTTGTTCATAATATGGATGTCTTCTCTGCATTTTATCGCACACATCTGCAATAATTTATCTTTCTTTGTTTCAACAAGCAAAAATGTGTTTTAATTGAACAATTTTTAATCACACGATGAAATTTAAACATATTTAGAAACCATTAGATCATAACAATTTTGAAAATGTGTTTTTACTCAATTACTTCAAAGATAAAATGTGGTATAACAGGATTTAGAATACTTCAAACTTCCAAATATGTTGGTTAAAAAGAAACAGCTGCATTCTCTTTTGTCAACAAAGATGGAGGTCTGTCATGTCTCCACATACAGGAATGCCTCAGGATTGACTTTAAGTCAGTATATAAAATCTAAAATCAAAATCTAAATTTGAAATTGCCCCTCAATGCTAGAAGTCAAATTAAATTTTTCTCACTCCCTTTTCTCTTCACCTTCTAATCCTGACATATTTCTTCATCAGGTGAAGATTTCAATTTATTTCGAAAGAAGCTTTGTGGACTACAAGTATGCATTTTTTTTTTTTGGAAATGAATAAAAATAAAGACAAAGGTTATCTGGAATCAATAAAGAGAGATAAGACTGTGAAAGTATAAATAACTTTTAGTCTGACAGACAGAATGAATGAGATAGGAGAAAAAAAGAAAAATTTTCACAGTATGTCAACATGCCGTTATAGACACATTTTTGTGTCCTGACTTCTTCCTATTTCTTTTTATTTTCCCCAGCGATTTTGGGCACACCTTACTATTAGCACCCTACCTGCAGGTGCAAGGCCCGTAGGTTTTCTGGAAGTGGCAGAGGAATGTGGTCCAAGTTGTTATCGGTGAGGTACAGATGATGGAGATCGTACATGTCCTGCAAACATTCCAAATGTAGGGACTTAATAAACTTTAACGGTGCCACAGTTGTTTTTTCCATTCCCTCTACCTACAAGTATTTGTGAAGCAACATATGCCTGTCTAGGTCTTGCTGTATAAAGTTGAGGCATTTTAGGTTTCTAAGTCACTAGACAATTCAAATGAGTCTTAGAAAAATTGTCTATCAGCAAATATTTTTTCATGAAAAAAATGTATTCTGTGTCTCTAGGAAGATCCTTGTTTTGTTCAGTTTTCTCAACTCAAGACAGCTTTTTCCCACGGAAAACATTCTGCAGTAGGATTTGGGTGGATAGAGCAAGAACTTCCCTTATTTCATAAGCATAGAGAAATGAGAATTTCTCCACAACAACTCTTTCATAGCCCATGTGCAAAGAAAGTGTCAGCCTACCAAGACAGAAAACTCAAGGACAATAACTTGTATACTCTAGCCAAACACACTAGAAGAAGCCGTGACTTCCCACCGCCTGTGCCAACAGAGCTGGGTGGACAGACTAGACTTGGATCCTTGCCAGGCTATTATGAGGTACCCTAAACCCCTGAGCCACCATGGTGCTGTCATAGGAAACCTAGCAGAGAGTCAGGACTTTCACCATTGCCTAGTAGTAATGAGGCCATACTAATGCCTATGACCTCCCTGGGAATAATTTCATATCCCTTCAAAAAATATTGTAAAATTATTTGTTCAGTGTATATTTAGAGGTGCAGCTTGAATGCAGTAAGGGTGAGTAAGAAAGCTAGTGGGGTTACAGTTCTTAGAATCTATGCCATTGTTCTAAGCAAGTCACCTTGCCCCAAACCTGCTTTCCTTACTTAGAAAACCCCTAAGGTTATTTGACTCCTTTGCAAGGTCTCTTAGGAGGCTTCTGTCCTCAAGACATCACCTGCACCTCACCACGTAGTGCTCCTTTGACCACATAAAGGATCGTCAGCAAAGGGCTTGGTAAATGAGATTTCTCAGGTTGGCACTGCTTCCAGGAGCTCCTTGCAGACATCTGCTCCCTATTCCAGCTGTGTATTCTGTTCTTGGTGTTTGGCCACCCTCAGAATGTACCAGAACACACTACACGTTATATCTCAAACGTATGATAGATATGGTTAGGGAGTTTATTTTGGAAGTTAAATGTCTCATTAAATTAAATCCCCTATACAAGGCTACTGAATGGAATGGGAAGAAGAAGGTCTTTCACATCAAATTTCAAACTTACTTTAAATGCCTCTTGCTTTATCCCTTTCCTTCCGAGTCTATTGTTGCTGATATCAATAAATGTCAAGGTGGTGGGCAATTCTGGGAGCTGTCTTATCTTGTTGTCACGTAGGACAAGCTCTCGAAGTTGAGGCAGCTTTCGGAACGCGTCTTCATCGATCTCAGATATTAAATTCGATGTCAGGTCAATCCTTTTTAAATCATCTTGAAGAAAAAAAATAAAAATAAGTTAAATGTGTTTCTCTCACCTAAAAAGATGAATGTAAATTTCCTACGTACAGCAAATATAAATATGAATTTAGGAATAGACAGTTTATGACATAATTATCTTACTATTTTATGAAAATTTATTTCCTCCCAACACTATTTATATTTATGCACTTAATAAAGAGCTGTAACCTTAGCAAAGAAGTTGGCATATTATATTTAAAATAACTGGTACTTCTCCATATTTTCATAATTTTTGGATGTTACTATTTAAAATGTTGTTCTCAGCAATGAAAAGTGTTGTGTTTTCTAATAGTCAAAGATACAGGAATTTTTAAAAATCTTCAAATGATTGAAAAAATTTGTGAAGACATAATAATTCTTCTCTGTTGGCAATAATTATAAAGTCAGAATTTTGGCCTTGTATTGAAGCATTCATCAATCACAAAGCAGCTAAGCTTTAACGAAAGCCTATTCAGAAAAAGCCAACTCCTCATAAATATACCACCGTGACATTTTACCCTTAATTAAGATGATAAAAATTCCTAGAATATAAAATACAATTACTTATGATTTATATTTAATTATAATGATAATCTTTCTCATCATTAAAACAAACTTTCATATTTAAATAAGAAAAAAAACGATTCATGAGCCATATTTTGGCATTCAAGTTTTATTCTCAGTATCAACATTTTTCACTGTAAAAATTTTAAAGAGGAGATGGAGATTAATGATGTCATCCATACTTAGGCTTGCAAAGTCATTTCTGTTGATCTTTTTGATTCTGTTAAAGCGGGAATAGAAATAAGCAGTGTTCTTGGGCAATGGAGGGATGGCGTCAAGTTCATGGTCATCACAGTATACGGTGGTACTGATACAAGTACATAGAAGGCAGGTTGGAAAGTCTAAAAGACAAAGGCAAATAAAATTATTTATACATATGTGTCACAAAACATTTTCTAAGAAAAAATGTAGTTAAGAATATTTGGTAAGGAGGGAGAAGGGAGGGGGGAATGGGTGGAGGGAGGGGGATTGGAGGGACCATTTTTGAGGTCTATCTTACAGGGGTACAAGGGAATCTCTCTAAGAGTAGAATGAGAACATTTTAAAACAATAACTGAGAAAATGACATGAAGGCTGTGTTGATCAGTTTGATGGAAGTATTTCGGATTGCATGTGAAAACCCCACACTGTACCCCAGAAGTGCATTAATGTACAGTTACCATTCAATAAAAATAAAAAAAATAAGTTGTCTAAATGAAATAGGAAAAACAAAATAAATGAAGAGATATCTTATTTATGAGTTAAAAGATTTAATGTTATTAAGATGCAAAATCTCCCTCAAATTTATCTATAAGCAAATTAAATATCCAATTTAAAATTTAAAAATTTAAAATTCAAAACAATCTGAATTTAAATATCTGTTGGCTTTTATGTGTAAATTGATAAGTTAAATCTAAAATCCATATGAAAATACAAAGGACCTAGAATAGTCCAAACATCCACATTACAAAACTATAATAATCAAGACAGTGTGGTGTTAGTATATAGATAGATAAAGGGCACAGAAACAGACCCACAGGTAAATGAGCAATTGATGTTCAACAAAGGCACAAAAGTAGGTTGGTGAAGAAAGGATAATATTTTCAATAAGTAGTTCCATAATAATAATTGGATATTCATATGCAAGAAAACATACAAAAAATAAATTAAAAAATCCCCTCATACCATGTATTAAAAATTACTCAAACTAGATAATATACCTTCACATAAACCTAAAACTATGAAACATCCAGAGAAAACACAGGAGAAAGAAAGGAAAAATAATTTAAAATTCCTATGGAAGGCCAGGAATAGTAGATCTCACCGTTATTTCTAGAACTCTAGGAGGCCTAGGCAGGTGGATTGCCTGAGCTCAGGAATTCAAGACCACCCTGAGTAAAACCAGACCTGTCTCCACAAATACAAAAACTAGCCAAGTGTAGTGGTGAACTATTGTTGTCCCAGATTCTTGAGAGGCTGAGACAAGAGGACTGCTTGAGTCTCAGAGTTTGAAGTTGCTGTGAGCTATGACACCAGGGCACTCAACCCCAGGGAGACTGAGTGAGACTCATTCTCAAAAAAAAAAAAGTAAAGGTAAAATTCATATGGAATGCCAAAAGACTATGAATAGCCAAAGGAATCTTGAAAAAGAAAGAGAAAGCTTGAAGCATAACACTTTCTCATTTCAAAATATACAAAGCTATAATAGTTATAACAGTATGCTACTTGCATCAAAAACAGATGAATGGATCAATGCAACAGAATGGAGAGGCAAGAAATAAATCTATGTATCTATCATCAACTGAGTTTCATTCAACAAGGCCTGTGCCAAGAATACAATATGATGAAAGGATAGTCTCTTCAATGAATGGTATTGGGAAATTGAGCTACCCATATGCAAAAATGAAATCAGACTCTTATTTTATACCCTACACAAAAATCAACTCAAAATGAATTAAGATTTTAAAATGGCAGATACAACTCTAAAACTCCTGGAGTAAAACAGGGAAAGTTTTCATGGCATTGGTAGGCAATCATTTCTCAGATGTAAAAACAAAAGTACAAGAAAGAAGAGCAAAGATAGCCAAGAAGGATTACATTAAACATCTGCATGAAACACCTTCACAGCAAAGAAAACAATCAAGCAAATGAAAAAGCAACTGATGAAAGAGAAGAAATATTTGTAAATAATATATCTTATAGGAATTAATATTCAAAACATATGAGGAACTCCTATAACTCAAGCAAAAAAAAAAGAAAAAGATCCAATAACCCAATTTTAAAAATGGGCAAAGGATTTCTAGAGATAGTTCTCTAATAAAAGCATATAAATAGCCACCAGGTAGATGAAAAGTTGCTCAATATCACTAAGCATCAGGGAACTGCAAAGCAAAACCAGAAAGAAATGTCAAGTCACAACTGTTAAGACGGCTCCTAAAAAAGAGAAAGAGAGAGATAGAGAGAGAAGGCAAGTGTTGATAAGAATGTGGAGAAGTTGAATCCCTTATAAACTGTTGGTGTGAATTTAAAATGGTGTAGCCAATATAAAAAACAGAATTGAAGTTCCTTGAGACATAAAAATTGAACTATCATATGATCCAGCAATCATACTTCTGTGTATAAATCCAAAGGAAATAAAATCAGGACCTTGAACAGGTATCTGTACTCTTACATTCATTAAAGCATCATCCACAATAGCTGAGGTATGGAAAAAAACTAATTATCTACCGACAGATAATAGAATATCATTATACTTAGCTTTAAAAGACCAAGAAAGTTTTGTGTATGTGACAACATGGATGAACTTAGAGGACACTGTGGTAAGTGCAATAAACCAGACACAGAAGTACAAATCCTGAATTATTCCACAAAAATGTGGTATCTAAAATGGTCAGAGTTATGGAAACACAGTAGAATTGTGGCTGCCTGGGGCTAAGGGAAAAGGGAAATGGGAAGTTGTTGTTTAGGTATAACACATTAGTATGCGACATGAGTAGGTTCTAAAGATCTGCTGTACAACGGTATACCTATAGTTAAAGATACCATATTCTGCATTTAAAATATGTTAGGAGAGGAAATTTCATGTAAAATGTTCATACTACTCATATATTTTAAAACTAAGTGACTCTGATTTACATAAATATTTGTTAAATGTGACACTGTGGTATGCAGAATTATAGGCTATCCTCCACCGATCCAAGATTTCTGGTCTCTGGTATGTGTGTGTATGTGTATATATACACATATACATATATCAAGGTGCATATATGCATATCGAAGTATATATGTGTGTATATATACATATATATTAATATCAAGGTGTATGTATCTTCCTGATATTGTCCAATAAAACATTTCTTCAACTCCTATTAACTTTCTAATGTATTATAATTTGCTACCAAACTCACAACTCTCCTGGAACAACTCTTGCCAATATCACAAACATTCTTTAGTTGAAATTATGAACCTTTTTTAAAACCCTACCCCAGAACCTTTAGATACTATTGACTACCACCTCCTTTTAAGATATTTTCACTTATTTTACACAAAACCACATTCTCCAGATATTTCACTTTTCAAACTCTTTTGGTGGCCAATTTTACTATGGCCATTATTTGTTATGAGTGCTCACTTCTGAGGAATCTGTTCTGAGCCCTTTTCTTACCACCCTACCTGAAATCTCCCAATGCAAATAGCTTCAATCTCCACTAATATGTTGATGACTCTCAAATGTATACCTTTATCCCAAGTTAACCTCTGCATTCCATACATCCTACAGATTCCTAAATAATTGCAGTGGGATGTCTTACTGAAGACTAAATGATTAGCCCTCCAATTCCATAATCTTTCTCTCTCAGAGTTGTTTCTTTTAGGAGTGGTACCTACCATGTTGTCCAGGCATTACGGTGATTATGTGATCTGCCAATCTTGGCCCTATCTGATACATAACCAAGTGTTATGCACTGTAACACCAAAATCTCTTGAATCCATCTTCACTGGCACAATCCTAATCCATGTCTCTATTTATCTTTCACATGGACTGCTACAAAGCCTCTATGATGCCTCTGTTCTTGCCCCCCACCCACTCTGCTCTGCTATACTGCACTTATCAGTAAGAGTTAAATTTTTAAGCTCCTGTGCTAAAACTACTCAGTGGTGTCTCATTATAAATTATGCCTAACGAATAGTTCTTATAGTTTAGCTTCTGCTCCCCTCCCAACTCTCACCCACCAAGGTCTCTTCTCCAGCACTGGATTTTCAGTTCCCAGGGATTTTCTGCTTGTTCTCCTCTCAAAATCTTTTCACACTCTTATTTCTGCTACAAAACTATATTAATTCCTCCATTCTTTTCTTAACTACCATTTACCCTTTATGACTTATCTGTAGGATAAATCCTCTGAGGAAGGCTTTCCTGAAATCTAAGGTCATTTAGATACTTTCACTCTCTGTTTACATATGTGTTATACTGTACTTCTGCCTTAGCACTTATCATACTTTATTTGCATTTATTTACTTGTCTATATTCTACATTATACTGTAAATGCCACAATAACACGGACCATGTTCTTGTTCTCCATTAAATCACCAGAGGTTAGCACAAACACCTGAAACATAGTCACAGTAGGTGATCAATAATTTTTTTTTTTCCTGCAGAAAGGAAGAGGGGGAGAAGGAAAGGAAGAAAAGTTCTGAAGAGTTAACCCAAAAGAGCCACTCCCTTGTTAATTGTTTGTTAGGTACAACTTGTTCAGTAGACATTCTGGCATTTAGTTGAAATAATAACTTTGTGTATTTTTGGTTTTTAACTTTTTTTGGGGGGATGGGGCTGGGTTTGAACCCGCCACCTCCGGCATATGGGGCCAGCGCTCTACTCCTTTGAGCCACAGGCACCACCCAGTTTTTAACTTTTTTATTAGAGAAAGAATAATAGCTCTTCACCCCCAACTTGTTGCCTCTAAAATCTCTAACTCTTGGGAAAAAAATTCTGCCAACAATGTGGCAACTCACATCTTCAGGGAAGAATATTTTTAAAATCTTCGGTATCAATTAAAAGTTATAATTTTCTAGAAGGAAAGTCAAGACCTTATTTCCAGTAGTATAGTTCATGGCATATAATAGTTTAATTCCGTGGAGGCATGAGGAACATTACTAACTTTTCAGACATCAAATCTTACTCTTGGATATATATACATGAGGTCTAGGATTAATTTGTGAACTTAATTGTCGGACCTCATATGACAACAGCTCTGATGGCTATTCTAGAAAAGGAGTTCCAAAATTGCTTTGAACAGTAGACTAGGCACTAGCATTGGCATATAGCTTCCCATGGTCTGTACCTCAGAGGTGACCATAATGATATTCAGCAGTGAATTACATAGGTATGCAGCACTTTCTCCAGAATGAGTTTGAGAACTCAATTGTTTGTCCTCATGTACATATATACTTGCTGTACTTATTACCTTCACAAATTAATTTTAAATTGCTTAAAATGTTTTCTTTAATCCATTTTTAAAATTTAACATAACTGGCTCAGTGCCTGTGACTCAATCGGCTAAGGCGCCAGCCACATACACCTAAGGTGGCGGGTTCGAATCCCCAGCCTGGGCCCGCCAAACAACAATGATGGCTGCAACCAAAAAATGGCCGAGCATTGTAGAGGGCACCTGTGGTCCCAGCTACTTGGGAGGCGGAGGCAGGAGACTTGCTTGAGCCCAGGAGTTGGAGGTTGCTATGAGCTGTGATGCCATGGCACTCTACCCAGGGGGATAGCTTGAGGCTCTGTCTCAAAAAAAAAAAAATAAATAAACCACTGTTTAAAAGTTTTATTTTTCTGTTTGGTTGAAACCTATGAGCTCTAAAATCTTTCTGAGTTTTTAAAGGAGGAAAATCTAAATACTTTAGGCTCATGGGGAGAGATGTAGAAGAAACACCGGTGTGATTTATTATTTTTTCCATTTGTTAGGCATGTAATAATTTGTTTTATGATTATCTGAGGTAGATTTTCTTTCTTTCGTTTGTTTTTCTCTGCGGCAAATGGATGTAGATAGGCTTTTATTTATTTATTTTTTGAGACAGCCTCAAGCTGTTGCCCTGGGTAGAGTGCTGTGGCATCACAGCTCACAGCAACCTCCAACTCCTGGCTCAAGTGATTCTCCTGCCTCAGCCTCCCAAGTAGCTGGGATTACAGGCACCCATCACAACGCCCGGCTATTTTTTGGGTTGCAGCCGTCATTGTTGTTTGGCAGGCCTGGGCTGGATTTGAACCCACCAGCTCAGGTGTATGTGGCTGGTGCCTTAGCTGCTTGAGCCTAGATAGGCTTTTAGATTGGAAACTAAAATTACTTAACAGAAAGGTTATTTGAATGAAAGTAAAATTTATGATAAGTACGTGCGTGCTCAGAAAGCATTTTAAGGTAAAATGACCCTTAGTCATTACTGCTCCTTTTCAGTTATATTGATGCTAGAAATTGAAGTCTTAGGCTTCTGACAGTTCTTCTGTCTTTAAGATCTTCTATTAAAATATCCATAACTCTGAAAAAAAAATAATAAAACAACACTCTAGGCCTGCAATTCCCAAACTCTGCTGAGATGCTGTGGGCTACCAAAAGAACTAAGGGAACTGAGAGGATACTTTACATTTTGAGAGAGACATGACAACATCTGTATCTTGGATACCATGCTACCATTAACTTGTCGGGCCTGATTGCTTTAAAATGGGAGCTGTTAGATAATTCTTCTGGCATAGGAGCTTTGTGAAAGAAATTATTGAGACATCAAGGGTGCCATGAACTGAACAGATTTGAAAACCTCTGCTGTAAGCTCATCAGCCACTTAGAAAGACAGATCAGATAATTCCCGAAAGTCCTTGACCAGGGCTAATGACAGACAGGTGGCACCTGCCAATTAGTGATTAGTAATGAAGAACTAGGACAGGAATGGTAGGAGCCTCAAAGGAAAGACAGAAGCTCTGTGAAAACCATCATACTAACTTTTGCTTAGATTTAGCCTTGGTAGATATCTATTAGAGATAATAGAAAGACAAGCATTATGTCATTAATATATTATGTTGATTATATTTTACGTAGATTCCCTTTGAGATACTGTCCCAATGGAGTCTACAACATACTGCTTTAAATGAAGCCGGAAATTTCCTAATTGAAGTTAGCACTGATGCAGTCAAATCTTCTATTTCTAAAGAACTGAGAAGGTTGAATAAAAGATGGAGAAAGTTTATTTCAAAAACTCAGCTTGTAAGTTCTTTTTATTGGTTACAGCTTTATTTAGTAGTAATTCACATACCATGCAATTTATTCATTTTAAGTGTATAATTTAATTGGTTTTTAGTGTACTCATGGGGTTGTGTGGCCATCACCATAATCGATTTTAGAATGTTTTCATCACTTTATGAAGAAAGTACCCATCAGCAGTCACTCCTCATTTCTTCCCAAATCCTAATCCTTGGCAACCACTAATCCACTTTGTGTTCCTATAGATTTGCCTATTTTGGACATTTCATATAATTGATTTATGCAATATGTGATCTGTTGTGACTGACATATTTCAACTTGCATTATAATCTTAAAGTTCATCCACATTATGGCACATGTCAGTAGTTAATTCTGTCCTAGTGGCAAATAATAGTCCCTTGTATAGATATCCCACATTTTTATTCAGCCATTTAACAGCTCATGGATATTTGAATTCTTTCCACTGATTTGGCTCTTATCAACAATGCCACTATGAATAGTCATGCATAAATTGTTTTGTAAACGTATGTTTTGATTTCTCTTGAGTATATATCAAAGACAGCTTTCTAATAAACAGCTTTCTTTTTGAAATTTATTTACCATTAAAGAATAATCTAAGCATTGTTTTGCCTACTAGATATGAATCTCCTTGAGAACATACACTGAACTTTATTTATCTTGTATTTAGCACAATGCCTCATAAAACCAGACTTTCCATAAAAATTTTTGAACTTAAATTATTCTATTTGTCCTCCTCCTCCTCCTTTTTTTTTTTTATACAATGTCTTGCTTTGTCACACAGGCTGGAGTGCAGTGGCATCATCATAGCTCACAGTAATCTCAAACTCTTGGTCTCTAGTGATTCTCCTGCCTCAGCCTCTTGACTTATATTCTGGCCTCAAGTGATTCTCCCACCTCAGCCTCCCAAAGTGCTAGAATTACTGGCTTGAGCCACTGTGCCCAGCCTATTGCTTATTTTATTTTATTTATTTTAAAATTTTTGTTTGATATTTTTTGGTGGAGATGCCTGGGAACAAACCAAGCCTATTTCTTAATTCTTAACAGTTTCAGACTTAGATGTTTTACTGGAAATGCCCATATTTTACAGTACTGCTACTAGCTGATAAATCATGAAGATATACTTAAATATTTTATATCCACTTATTTGTAATATGTATTAGCATAAAAATGAGCATTAAATTTCATGAAATTAATTTTTTATAGGAAATGAACCTACCACTTAGAAAAAAACAGGATCAGCCTATTTTTGACAAATCTGGAGATATTCTACTATCCAAAGAACGAAAACGAGATTTTTTGGTAGATATGTCCATAGAACTTCCTGAGTATCACTATCAGAATATAGAGGTAAATAGTCATACATTGTATATTTCATTTGCATATAGAAATAATTTATTCTTTTAAAAAATCATATTGTTGAGACAATCATAAACATTTAAAATGTGATCATTTACTAGGCAGTTGCTTAAGTGTTTCCCTACCTTCAGTGGTCTGTTGTACGAGTGTCTGCTGACTTCCTATCCTGCCACTTACTCCACTGTGGAGTTTCACACACACCAAGCAGCAGCCATGCTTCTGAGCAGTGTGAATCTGAGTTGATATTTTCTTGAGATTATTTTTGACTACTGCTCAGAAATTGTCTAACTTCAGATCAGACCCTGGCATCTTTATGTCTTGCTTCCTTTCTGTAAAATGGGGGGAAATGTTATCTTTCTCCCTTTTTATTGGGGGAATAACTTGGAGGATAACTGTAGATTATAGATAAGAATATGGAAAAGGAAGCAAAAAATAAATTAAAAATCATACACTTGTAAGATATAATACCTATGGTTTTATAAATGTGCCTTCTGCAGAATAACAACTTAAACACCTTTACTTACTGGCTTTGGCCCTTTGCCATGATGGAGTTTGGTGTTCTCCCTCAGAGAATCTGGAATGATCTGAATTTACACAATATACTTTAGAATACCATGGTCTTCTGATGCATTTAAAAATGTGATCTGGTTAAAAACAACTTTAAGAATGTATGTACCCCATAAATATATGCAATTATAATTTTTCAATAACCAGTTGTTCTGATTAAAAACAACTTGAAGAATGTATGTATCCCATAAATATATACTATTATAAATATATACTATTATAATTTTTCAATATATAATAACAAAAGAATGTATCTATCATGTAAAGCTATACTATTATCAACCTATAGAAAATTGAGAAATATTCATGGGAAAAGATTTAATTTTGTTGAAATTTGATTCTGAAATTTCTTCTTGACATTTTATAGCTATTATTTAATTACATTGTACATACATTTTAGAAATGTGTTAAATGCATTAGGTGAATGCTTAGAAAATTAAGATGTTGGTTTTTTTTTTTAATTTTTTTTTATTTTTTTGAGACGGAGCCTCAAGCTGTCCCCCTGGGTAGAGTGCCATGGCATCACAGCTCACAGCAACCTCCAACTCCTGGGCTCAAGCGAGTCTCCTGCCTCCGCCTCCCAAGTAGCTGGGACTACAGGCGCCCGCCACAACGCCCGGCCATTTTTTGGTTGCAGCCATTATTGTTGTTTGGCGGGCCCAGGCTGGGGATTGGAACCCACCACCTTAGGTGTATGTGGCTGGTGCCTCAGCCGCTTGAGCCACAGGCGCCAAGCCATGCCCGCCTTTTCAAGAGTCCCCAGAGGCTCAGTGCCCCTAGCTCAGTGAGTAGGGTGCCAGCCACATACACAGAGGTTGGTGGGTTCAAGCCCAGCCCTTGCCTGCTAAACAACAATGACAACTGCAACAACAACAACAAAAAAAATCTTCTTAGTAAAATATCCCAAGAATGTAAAAAAAAGTATCCAATGTACTCGATACTACTATGAAATCAATATATAACCACCTACACAATCATACAAATGGCAAAACATAACTATTGTCCATAAAGTAGAAGGGACAGGACGAGGAGGAGAGAGGGATGGGGAGAGGGG
>CAUYQV010089202.1:0-40282 GCA_963574575.1 Galagoides demidoff
TACTGATTTCATCAAGTTTGACACAGGTAACCTGTGCATGGTGACTGGAGGTGCTAACCTGGGAAGAATTGGTGTGATCACCAACAGAGAAAGACATCCTGGGTCTTTTGACGTAGTTCATGTGAAAGGTGCCAATGGCAATAGCTTTGCCACTTGCCTCTCCAACATTTTTGTTATTGGCAAAGGTAACAAAGCATGGATTTCCCTTCCCCGAGGAAAAGGTATCCGCCTCACCATTGCTGAAGAGAGGGACAAGAGACTGGCGGCCAAACAGAGCAGTGGCTGAATGGTCTCTACACCTGGTGACACGTTTAAAAAGGTCTTTGTGCTTAATGAAGGATAGGTCTATGAGCTTAATTAAAGATAATACAGCATAAAATTAAAAAAAAAAAAAAAACAACGACCAGGGCTTGCTATATTCTTAGGTGGGTAACAGAATCTAGGATATGGTCCATTTTTTCAAAGAGCTTATAAAATAAAACTATAATATGTACATCTCATGACATTACTTTGAAAACGTATCAAAATCTACACATCCTATCTACACATCCAAATAAGTGATCATCTTATTAGGTGATACACTTATTACTCAAACTGCCTTTGGAAACAATTTATGAAATACCCAAGAATAGATTTTACTACTTTAAGCTCACAGTTTATTTTTAACCCTAACAGTGCTATCCATTCTTTTTTTTTTTTTAGTGCTATCCATTTTATTTTAAATATTTGGTTGGTTTTAAAAATCCACTTTCTCCTCAAAGGAAGAAAATTTGCTATCGCTATTTGTGTGAATGTATATTCGTAAAGACAGATAGGTGATGTCTCATTATATCTCCCAGGTTAGTCTTTAACTCCTGGGTTCAAGCAATCCTCCTGTCTCAGTTTCTCAAGTACCTGGGATTACAGGCACACGCTACTACATCTGGCCAATATATGCCATTTAAAATGTAAATAGCCACTTTTTAAAAACATCCGTAATGCTACTTTAATGCACTTTTTGGTGTAATTATAAGGCACTAATAATTTTCATATATCTCCATTTGACAAAGTTAAATTCATATATTTCAACGTTAATTTCATTTTTCTTTTTTTTTTCCTATTCTAGTAGTCACATTTTAGAAGTAAAGGAAGCAGGTGAAATTAATTTTAAAATTTAATCCAATTTATGTCAAAATTATTTATTTAATCCAATTTATGTCAAAAATATCATTCCAACATGTCTCATTCAACAAAGTAACAACTTTAAGAGGAGTAATACACAGGTGCAAGTGAAATAATGCTGAGCAATAAAGGACAGCTTATGATCACATTTAATTAGAGTATAAACACTAAATAATGTTAGAAGTTTGGAAGAAAGGATGATTCAAAAAAGCCAAAGTCATATTCGTGGAGCCTAGCTCATCAGTAAAGGATGGATGGCTAGGGAAGAAAGAAAATATTTTATAACATTTAAGAATTAATCCTTCTTGCCAGGTATGGTGGCTCGTGTTTGTAATCCTAGCACTCTGGTGCATTCGGAGAGGCTGAGGCAGGTGGATTGCCCAAGCTCAGAAGTTTGAGACCAGCCTGAGCAAGAGCAATACCCCGTCTCTAAAAATAGCTGGGCATTATTGTGGAGGGCACTTATAGTCCCAGCCACTTGGGAGGCTGAGGCAAAAGAATCATTTGAGCCCAAGAGTTTGAGGTTGCTGTGAGCTACAGCACCACTGCACTCTACTGAGGGTGATAAAGTAAGACTCTGTCTCAAAACTAAATACATAATAAATAAAAATAAAAAATAAACAAAGAGATAACCCTTCTAGACCAGGAATAATGGTACTGAATAAGCCAAGAAAAACTCAATTTAAATACACTAATGGTTATAGTCAACCACAAAACTGTCAGAATCCCAACAAATGGATCTGTGTGTAGGGAGCAACTTGTTATGACCAAGGCCTTTAGACTCATCAGCAGAGAGGTATTATAAAGTTGTATGGATATGGAACTGAAATACAGAAAAGGTAGAAATCTAAAACAATTTGCTTTGTAACATCTGATTCATAATCTCATCATACTGTTTGGATCCTAGTTAAGTCAAGTATAAACTAAAGTGAATGCAACTCTGAGGCCCCTTATAGGTAAGGTGACCTGTAATTCACTGTGCAAACCTGGACACTTTCAGGAGGAAAAGTGTTATGGTGGGACAAGAGGCACAAACTGGGACTGTTTTATAGCTATAAAACTATATGATCCTATACTACCAAGAAGATACACCAGCTACCCTTGTCTAGGGATATGGAGCTGATGAAAGCCTATCGTGTTCTTATTACCTCTATGTGGTCACAGGGGCTTTGTGGGCTAATATACACCGATCAGGATGAAGCAGTTTTGCACTTGCCCACCCCTTACTCCCCCCAACAGAGCACTTTAAATTGGTTTGAATTTGGGAACAGGGTTCCATATGGATAGAGCTGGACTTTGACAGCCTGAATGGATTTACTGAAGACAACAAATCATTGACAGACTAAACGTAACAGAGGAAAGCCCTGGCCTGCTTGTACTCAGAATCTGACTTTGTAATTGTAGCCTCCTTTAGACAGGCCTAATCAATTAGAAGACGCTGATTTTAACCAGTTGCAGGCTCATTACCCTGCATTCCAGCTTGTGTTGATGAAAATCAGTTTCAGTCTGAGGCCTGGAACTCATGTATAGCACTTCCTGCAGCCTTTTATATAAAAAACATCAAAAAAATTGTATTTGGAGTTGCCCTTCTCCCTTTAAAAAAAAAAAAACAACAAAAAACCACCTTGTGAATTACGATTAAAATACAATAATCATATGTGAACCTGGGCTCCACACTGAGGAACATATATGACCAAGAAACATGTATAAAGTCAGACATCGAGGTAGCAACTTATACATGCATTGGTGTAGAGGTGGATTAGGAAACAGTCTCAAAAATCCAGGCTCCAGAGTCAAAATGAGCCCAGCTCAGTTATCTCCACAGAATGGAACAGAATGAACTCTCAGTTACTGAAAAAATGATGACCTTTCAAAGAAAATGCATAAAACAGAAAGAAGTCAAGGTCTTAGAAACAGAAGGTATCTGAGGAGAGTTCACACTCTTCCCTGAACGACCAACTAGAAAATAAACAGCAAACTTCCAAATAAACAAGGACAAGTTTCCCTGAGAAGCTTCTATGAGAGAACTATATGACACTGTTTAATTTTGATGTGTGCTTAGTTAACTCCACCTACATTTCAAAGACCCGTAACCATTCCAAAATATGATACAACTAACTATGAATCATACCTGGCTGGTTGTCCTTTGTGGATTTGTTGAGGCAGCAAGTCAACAGGAAGAGAATATCAATATATACAGCTCTAGTCACCAAACATGGATTTTGCCTAGAAAGGTTAAAAAAAAAAAACAAAAAACAGAAAATAAGTTGATATTTTGCACTCCCTAAGGTCTGGGTCACAGAAAGCAGAAAATGGGTATTTTCTGAGGCTTAGGCAGTTATGGCAAAAGCTAAAAAAAGATGCATAATTATTGATGGCAAAAAATCAGTAACTCAAGTGAAAAAAATGAAATCTCTGAGGCTGGGGACATGTGTGGACAGAAAGGACAAAACTCTATGCTCTGGCTCCCCATACTGAAAACAGAGACCAATATCCTATCTCAGTTAGGTGAAAACAAGAAAGGGGGTAGGAAATGATATTATTCTCCCCTTGAGTATAGAGATTTGGGGGGAAAATCATTGGTCATGAAAATTACTGATTTAGCAATTTGGAGAAGGAATATTACACTCACATATGAAAAAGCCTATCTGTGGATTTGAAATAACCAACATGTACAAAATTAACAAACACTGAAGCTGACAACTTTTTCCCAATAAATGGAATTTTTTCTTCTTTCAATAAATGGGATGACTTATTTTACTCATGAACCACATGGTAGAAACACTAAGTGGGTTCAGATTTGGGTGATCTAGATACTAAAAAAATGAACAAAAGGACTTTTTGTTCTAATTGAAAAAATTTTTTTCCCCTCAGAAATGAGATGTTGCTATGTTGTTCAGGCTCATATTGAACTCTTGGGCTCAAGCAATCCTCCCACGTGGGCCTCCCAAAGTGCTAGGATTATAGATATGAGCCACTGTGCCTGGCCAAGAACTTTCTTTTGAGAATGGTGCAAAAGGGTCTGACTTTGAGTCTCAGTTCACTGGACCATGAAAAGGACAAAAAACCCCTCTCTGGTATACTAATAATCCAGCACAAGTAGTAAAAACAGTGGAACCTGGGTTTCAGTCTGGGCTTTGCCACTTATCTCTATCACCTGAATCAGTTTCCTGATCTATAAAATGGGAACTATAGTATCACCTGTATCACTTCTGCTATGGTTTGAATGTCTCCGTTAAAACTCACATTGAAATTTCATTGCCATTGTTGAGAGATGGGGTCTTTAACAGGTGATTAGGACATGAGGTAATAGATTAATCCTCACATCCTGGGAGTAGGTGAGTTGTAAAAGTGAGTTCAGCATAATTTCCAATCTCTACCTCATGTACTCAATTCCACTGTCCATCCTCCTGCCATGAGATGACCTTCACAAGATGTCAATGCCATGCTCTTGGACTTTCTAGCCTCTAGAACTATGAGCTGAATAAAATTCTTTGCTTTAGAACTACCATAATTCTGTGGTATTCTGTCGTAACAACAGAAAATGGCCTAAGACAGCCTCTCTATGAATCACTATGAGGATTCAATGTCGCACAGTAAACTTAAAATGCCCACCTCAAAGCCTGACCATAGCAGATGATCCAGGTATATTTATTTCCTCCCCTCTCCTCTATTTCCAACATAAGAGTGTTTCAGCTAGTGAATTTCCATTTGGCTTGATCCCTAACCCTATCTTGTCATTCCTTGTAAATTAACAGTTTTACCATTTCCCTATATCCCAACAATGAATGGGAGTTTAGTCCCACCTCCATCCTGAACTACCCATATCCTGGAGCTGGCATATGCTCTAACATGAAAAGAATGTATCAGACACTTTTGATTTAAGCAGAACTGCCTTGTATCAAGATCTCTTTGTTGCTGCCCCTCCATCTCAGCCCCACCGACTTGCTTCACTTCCACTCATATTTATACTGTATTACAGTACCTACTTGTTTTCTGACTCCTAACCTATGAAAATCAGTAGTTTAAGGGCCAGGCATAGTGGCTGACGCCTGCAATCCTAGCACTCTTGGGAGGCCAAGGCAGGAGGATCCCTTGAACTTTGGAATTTGAGACCAGTCTGAGCAAGAAAAAGATCCAGTCTCTACTAAAAATAGAAAAAAAAAATTAGCCAGGCACTATGGTGAGCACCTGTAGTCCCAGCTACTTGGGAGGCTGAGGTGGAAGGATCATCTGAACCCAGGAGTTTGAGGTTGCTATGAGCTAGGCTGATACATGGCACTCTACCCAGGGTGACAGATTGAGATTCTGTCTCAAACAACCAACCAACTCCCACCCCCACAACTCCCACTAGTTTATATGTATACCTTGAGTATGGCCAAATTTCAAATGTATGCTGAGCTATTATTAAAATTAGTTTAAAAAATAGGTAACACATGTACAGAGTATAAAAATAATTCAAATAGTACAAAAAGATGTGCAGTGAAAATAAAGACTCCTTTCTACAACCTGGCCCCCTGCCCACATTCTGTTCCCCTGAAGCAAACACTGTCACTACTTTCTAGTATATCCTTCCAGGCACATTCTATTCACTCATAAGTATCTACCTATGGCTAACTACTTTTTTTTATTTTTACAAAAAGGTGGCTTATTATATATTAAGTTCTGAACATTACTCTTTTTCACTAATATATTTTGGATATAGTTTGATTAAGGACATAGAAATTTGTCTCATTTTCTTAATGGCTATAAACCACTGCATTTCATGGATATATCTCCCCTACTGATAGAACTCAAGATTGTTTAAGATTCTTTGTTGCCAAAAACAATGCCGTAATAAACATATTTGTACATCATTTCTATGCATATGGATATATATTCAGAGGCAAAATTCCTAAAAGCTGAATTGCTTTGTCAAGGAAATTGCACATTTAAATTATTCACTTATTTTAACAAGATGCTTTCTAAAGAGACTGTACTAATTTACATTTTTACTGACAATGTCTAAGAATTCCTGTTTCCCTACAACCTGGCTAATACAGTGCATTGTAGTTTTTTGACTTCTGCCAAGATGGTAAGTAAAAAATACTATCTCACTAGATTTTCTTTTCTGTGAACTATGTTCAAATTCCCTTGTTGGTCTTTTCCATACTGATTTGTAGGAGCTTTTATACATTAAGGAAATCTGCCCCCTATCTGCCACATGTGTCACAAATACGTTTTTGCAGTTTGCCATTTGTCTTTTAATTTTTTTTTTTACAATTCAAAAATATTTAGTTTTATGCAGTCAAATATATTACTATTTTTATGTCTTTTTATGTGGCACTTACAAAGTTCAACTCTTCTCTAAGATTATTTATGTATTTATTTATTTTCGAGACTCACTTTGTCATGCTTGGTAGAGTACCATGGCATCACAGCTCACAGCAACCTCAAACTCTTGGGCTTAAGTGATTCTCTTGTCTCAGCTTCCCAAGTAGCTGGGACGACAGGCACCTGCCACAACACCTGGCTATTTTTAGAGATGATGTCTTACTGGTCTTGAACCTGTGAAATAATCCACCCGCCTTAGCCCCTCTTCTCTAAGATTTTTTACTTCTCCACATTTTCTTATAGTACTTTACAGTTCCATTTTTCTAAAAGAAAGAATTTGGACAAACTAAGTTGACAAGTAAGGGGATTCTGATAGGAGGCAACAGATGTAAGAAGGAATTTGTTTGCCTTGTCCAGGGACAGGGAAGAGAGCCAGTCTGAAAAAATTAGGGAGTGAGTTGAGAAGGCAGGGACATGAACAAGGCAGTCCAGGTTTTCAAGTGATGGGACACTTCATACTAACTGGTTTGTTCCTTACTACCTGTTCCCATGTGGCCTTACATAGTCATAGCTTCTAGCCCTAAATGCATTTTTGATTTTCTGTAGGGCCATACAGAATCATAAAGGGAAGCTGTTGAGAAAATGGTTTGATTACAAGTGTGATGAGGAGCCTGGTTTCCAAAAGATTTTTAGCTAAGTCATTAATAATATATATTTTTAAATTTCTAAATGAATAGAGTAAAGGATGACAATGTTTAGAGCCCTCAACCAGGCTGAAGTGTTCTGCATCTTCCTTAGACCCAGCATAGGCTGGTGACCTCATTGACCTCCTGAGACACTTCAGGAACCCCTCTGACTATTCCCCAGGCTCGGGGCCAAGTCTGATGTAGTCGACGAGATCATGGGAGGCTCCCTCAAATGTTGGATTTGCTTTGGATTCCAGGAAACAGAAAGGCTCTGGGGCCACAAAGGAGGACATCCATGGTTACCCCTTTGAGAGAAATTCTGGCCTGCAGCCCACTGTTCATGGCTCCACCCTTGAGGACAGCCAAAGCCACATAACATCTCTGTCTGGAGGCACAGAGTTGGGCTTCACGCAGAACTGGCTTCTAAGTCAGGAAAATAATTTTTTCTTTCTTTTTCTCTTGCTGTTACTTGGTGTTTGTTCTGACTTGGAAATGGTACACTGTGAGTTCAGGGTGAGCCAGAGGTTTGTTCTTAGTCTGTCAAGCTACTTTGGTGATGGGAATAAAATCCTAAAGAACAGCAAGCCAGCTGGACAGGAAACCAAACCACAGGGTTTTGGTGGGCTTGGGGATTTTTTCTATCCCCAAATGGAAAAATTCTGGCATGGGGCACAGTATTATGAAGATTTATAGCATTCAAAAAAAAAAAATCAGAAGTGGTCAGAGTCTAACAGATGGGCTGAAAGGCAGCATAATAGTGGCTTTAGAAGGAGAAGAAGGAATCAGGTACCATGGGGACTAAGTTTACATATATAAGAT
The DNA here is from genome assembly GCA_963574575.1 of Galagoides demidoff. Classification (NCBI taxonomy): domain Eukaryota; kingdom Metazoa; phylum Chordata; class Mammalia; order Primates; family Galagidae; genus Galagoides; species Galagoides demidoff. Next base: position 7,980 of record CAUYQV010089202.1, read on the forward strand.
GAAATGAAGGCCTTGTTAAGAATCTTGCTTTCTTCCAGCCTTTTTTATCATTTGCCCCTTGACAAATATCCACCGAGACCTGATTAATACGTTTTGCCTTGGGAAATCTCTGAACTTCATTAAACCTCCTGCTCTCTCTCCTGGAAGGTGGGGGGAAGCAGAAGGCAGGCAGAGAGAGCCAGGCTTCCCAGACACGTCCACAAAGGCCCCAGTGTCTAAAGGACAGCAGGAGCTTTTGGGAAGTCTGCAATAAATTATTCACTTCTCCTGTCCCTTCCGGAATCCCAGTGACTGGGACTTTTTAACTGAAGCCTATTCATTCAGAAAACATTTATTAAGAGGCTACTGAGAGCCAGGAATAATGCCAGGGTTTGGAAATATGAAGATGAAATGATTCAGTGACATAGTCACTGCCCTCAAGGAACTTAGAGTCCTGAATAGTGTTTTTCAAACTGCTGGTTATGATTCATTTAGTTGGTTATGAAATCAACTAGTGGGTGGTGACCAGCAAATGAGGAAGGAAGGAAAGAAGAGAAGGAAGGAAGGGAGGAAGGATGAAGAGAGGAAGGAAAGAAGGAAAAGAGAAGGAAAAAGGAGGGAGGGAGAGATGGATTCAGAAAAAAGGGAGCAAGGAAGGAGGAACATATAATCAGAGAGTATCAAAGTAGTAAGGATTGGACATTATTTCATTAAGGTTATTGTTATATATAGGGTTTCTATGAAGACCTCACTCAGCATGACTTCCCCCCCTTTTTTAAAGAGACAGGATTTTTCTCTGTTGCCAAGCTGAAAGGCTTTCATAGCTCACTGCTGCCTTGAACTCTTGGCCTTAAGAGATCCTCCTGCCTTAGTCTCCCAAAGTGCTGGGATTATAAATGTGAGCCATCATAGCTGACCAGTATGAATTTTTAATAAGTTGCCTTTGATATAAGGTAACTAATATAATGTACTAATATAATGTAACTAATTAATGAAATACAACATTTTAAGTAAAATAATTGATTGGTCTTTTTTCTTTTTCAGGTAATAATCTAACCTATATTATATTGAATGCAATCAATAGGGTTATGCTTGGTATCCAAAATGACAGTGAGCTCAGCGCCAGTAGTTCAAGTGGCTAAGGTGCCAGCCACATACACCAGAGCTAGCAGGTTTGAGCCTGGCCTGGGCCTGACAAACAACAATGACAACTACAACCAAAAAATAGCTGGGCGTTGTGGCAGGCACCTGTACTCCCAGCTACTTGGGAGGCTTAGGCAAGAGAATCACTTAAGCCTGGGAGTTGGATTGCTTAAGTTGAATCACTTAAGCCTGTGAGCTGTGATGCCATGGCACTCCAACCAGGGAGATAGCTTGAGGCTTTTGTTTCAAAAAAAAAAAAAAGACAGTGGATACCCTGAAAGCAAATATAGTAGAAAATTCGGTAAGTTGACCATTCAAGGGACTGTAACAAACTGGTCAACATACAGAGGTGGTCAACATAAGGATACTGTATGATACATACAAGTGGGGCATGTCAAATTTATGCAAATTAGGTCAGCTAACAGAAGTAGCCAATGAAACTGAATAAGCTAAATCTTGAGTAAGTTCCCTCTCTGTTGCATGTCTTTTTCTTTGCAGAGTGTACATATATAAATACTAAAATTTCAAACTGCATGATTTCTTGAGTATACATGTACCGTGTGTAGGTATATGTATATGCTTGGGGCAGAGTGACCCCAGCAGAGGAAGAAGCACGTCTAAAGACCTGAGCACAGACATGTTTAGAGACTAACAAAAAGTGCTAAGGATACACGGTTAGAGGAGGGACAGCAGGAAATGATACAGGATGAGTGAGCAAGGACCCAAGATGGGACAGCTTAGGAGTGACCTTTCAGAGCTCCATAGTTTCCGAAGGGTGAAGATCTCAGTAGGATCCTGTTAGCTCAAGTCACACTGAATGGTTCAGGTCCCCATTCAATATTGTGACGCCTTAGTGGGCTCCCCAGAGGAGACAGACAATTTACTCTGGACATGCCAAACTCTTCCAGAAGAATCTTCAGAGGGCCAGAAAAAGCTGTTCTGGCTTAAGGCTGCTATTGTCTGTAAAGGTTTCTATATCAAGAAACTCTATCTAGTCAGAGTCTGGGTTGCTATAGTTCCCAAGGAACTATTTCCCTATAATCCTGATAAGACTTAATTAATCTAGAAAAATCTACTGAGCAGCACGGAAGACATCCTATCTGGGGTAGAAAGGGGAGGGAGAGGACAATGTTCTCAACTTGCAGAGCTTTTGGTCTTGCATACAGGGGGAGAAAACAAAAGGCACATAAAATAATCAGAGGGAATGTCACCAAGGAGAGGTCTGGAGACTTGGAAGGATTTGGGCTGTTGAAAAGAAAGAGGAGGAATTCTAGAAAATCAAACAGGTGTGGCTGACAGGCTAGATGGTTTAGAATGACTCAGGGTCTCAAGTCCCAGTAGAGGTTCATCCCAGCCCACAAGCTCTTCCTCTAATCTCACCTCCTCTGCAGGCAGCCCAGACCACTTCTATTCTCAATCACAGTACCAGCTTCTGGTCAGAGCCAGCAGTGGAGTTAGTGTGGCAATTATCTTAGGGACCACTTACAGGCCAACAATAGGCTGGAAAGAAGAAAACCGGAAAAATGAGAAGTAGGTAAGAGAGTAAGGGGAGAGAAGGCAGGAGAGAAGTGGAGTAGAGGGAAAAAAAAGAGGGAGGGAGGCTAGAAGAATGGGAGAGGGAAAATGGTAGAAGAGGAAAAGGGCTCGATTGTCTGTAACATGTTCCTACATCCTGTTATAGTTCCTCCACTTGACACACGTCCAGCCACCCCATGCCCTTTATTTAAAACTCACTTCAAAGCGTGTCCTCTAGGAAACCTTCCTCAACTAGCCATCTAGCAAACATCCTCCAAGGACAAGCTGAATAGCTGACTTAAACTGGGATATTTTGTTGACCTGCCTTTGGTCTCCCAGAGATCCCACTGGCCATCTTTGTAGTCCTGGCAGTTCACATTACTGCGATGGTAGCTGTCTGCAGACCAGACACTGCCTCTCCTTATGTTTGGTTATAAAAGAAGAGCTGCTGCAGACAGGGGTTACTTCTTTGATGTAGGCAACACTAAGCCATGTAAATGTACAAGTATAAAGTAACCTCCCCATTCTGATACCCATTTTTACTAGCCAAGAACCATCACATGGCACTCCTGGAGGAACAATAGGGGATTTGTTTAAACCAAATTGCCAAATGGTCATGAATTATAGAATATATATTTTTAAACAAGTTATTTCCCCCCACTGTAACACCAAGAATTTGGCTGTGTACACAGGGCCAGCTGGCAGCAGCATTCAGGGCCTGGCTGGCTCCCCAGGGCTGCTCATTTACTTTGCCCTCCCTGGGGAAGTGTGACGGCAGAGCTGTGTTTTATGGTATGCTCCTATATCCACCCAGCCTTTCTTGGTCTGGAGCAAGTGTTTATACTCACACCCACATGTATAAGCTGCCCTGCAGCCCTCCTACTTGGATTTTCCTTTTAAAGTGAAGCCATCCTCTGTGCCCTGCTCTAGTGGTTGAGCAGTTTACAGGAATTCTTATGGAACTGCCATGCTCAAAACGAGAGACCATGAACTGTTTGTCCAGAAACTGACCAAAGATCCTGCCATATACTGCAGAACACAGTAGGCTTCCCCTGAAAAAGCAGGTTTTGCTTCTGTGGGATGGAATCTATGAAAGCAGAGGGTTTTGAGTAGGCATTCAGCAAGGGTCCAACAGTCTGCAGAAAGCAGTGGGGTCCCCTTCCCAGGTCAGGGCCGAAGCCACTGCCTCTTCTGCTTTCCCTGGAATGTAGCTGTTAGAGAGGAAGCCCACAACCTCAATGCCATGGCTTCATTTTTTTCTCTCTATTCAGGCTCACCTGCCTTTTCAGAGACTCCCATAGCCCCAGAGGCCCTCATATTCTTCCATTCTTTCTATTAGGCATCTTTTTCTCATTAATGTACTAACACTAAGCTATGTGAAAAGAATGATGAAAAAGAGACCTTGTGTGGGGCTTGGGATTTGTTCAAAGCCTGGGGAAACTATTTTAGAGGGTGTATGCTTTTTATTCCTTTTATGAGAGATGCGTGTTTCCCTCCCTCTGTGACTTGTTTAAAAGTAAAGTTTAATATGCTGCCAGAGAAATTGCTGGTTAATAACTTAATAAGCTATGTGCTAGGTATTATGGGAGAAAAGTAGTATCCAAGACAACTTTCATTGTACAGTTTGGGGCTTAGAGGATCTATAGCTTCAAGTATTATACAGAATGCTAACAGAAGTCTTTTTTCTTTCAAAGATTACTTTCTCCTTAGGAGCATAAAAAAAGATAAATGGGTGAGGTGAATGAAAACTTCTGGATGCTGCGTGAAAAGTCTGTATAAATCAGGGTGAAAATTTCTAACCGCATAGTTAACAGAACTGTGGTAATACGAACTTGGCAAAGTACACTGGAAATTAGACCTGGCAATAATAGTAATAATGATGATGATGATGATGATGATGATAATATCAACAGCATTCCATTAAAAGTTGTACCTTGACTGGGCATGACGGCTCAAACCTATAATCTTAGCACTTTGGGAGGACCACCTGAGGTCAGAGTTCACTGGCCTGAACAAGAGTGAAACTCTGTCTCTACTGAAAATAGAAAACTAGCCCGGCATTGTGGCAGGCACCTGCAGTTCCAGCTACTCAGGAGGCTGAGGCAGGAGGATTGCTTGAGCCCAGGAGTTTGAGGTTGCTGTGAGCTATCATCATGCTGCTGCACTCTACCCAGGGTGACAGAAGGAGACCTTGTCTCAAAAAAAAAAAAAAGTTTCATCTTCAAAAAATATTTGTATTTCATTTTATCTTTAGAAAATTCTTAAGTGGGAAAAAAAATCAGGCATCATTATTCTCAATTTTACAAATAACAAAATCCCTCATATACCTCAAGTGACTGACCCCAGATCAGAGCAAAAGCCAAAAATAGAATCAAGGTTTTCTAGAAAAACAAACTGTATTCATGTGCTCCAAACATAATCAGATGAAAAGTAACACTGTGCTAAGCAATTACAGTATTTCAATTGCAACCACTTGTTCCTCGGTGTTGTGCCCTTGTAGCCAGTCTGGTGGCTCTAAGCATAGCCGTTTCTGTGAGAACCAACATAAAGTCATACAGTATTCTTTTTTTTGGAGACAGAGTCTTATTATGTCGCCCTCAGAAGAGTGCTGTGGTGTCACAGCTCACAGCAACCTCAAACTCTTGGGCTTAAGTGATTCTCAGGCCTCAGCCTCCCAAGTAGCTGGGACTACAGATGCCCGCCACAACACCCAGCTATTTTTTGGTTGCAGCCATCGTTGATTTAGCTGGCCTGAGCTGGGTTTGAACCCACCAGCCTCACTGTATGTGACTGGTGCTGTAACTACTGTACTACAGATGTCGAGCCAGTCATACAGTATTTTCAATAAGACTAATAGGGACTTTATTATTTGACAATGGACATTTCCTACATCTGATTAGTACCTTTAGGTTTTCATACCCACTAACTACCATGACATCCCTGCCCTCATCTATTTCACACCCTCATTTTAGAGCTTCCCACTTTACAGATAAAATGTAAGGCCAAGGCTAGCCACCTTGGCTCATGCCTGTAATTCTAGCACTTTGGGAGGCCAGGATGGGAGGATCATTTCACTCAGGAGTTTAAAACCAGCCTAGGCAATATAGTGAGACTCTGTCTCTACCAAAAAAAAAAAAAATTAGCCAGGCATAGCGGTATGCACCTATAGTCCCAGATACTTGGGAGGATGAGGTGGGAGGATTGCTTGAGCCTAAGAGTTCAAGGCTGTAGGGAGCTATGAGCATGCCATTGCACTCAAGCCTGAAAGAGAATGAGATCTCACCTTTTAAAAAACAAAACAAAAAACTTGGGGCCTAAAGAAATTATAGGCCACACCTAACTAGTTAATAAGGAACTGAGCAGGAACTAGAATCTAGACTTGCTAACTCCAAGTATACTCTGCCTCTCCTCAATGTTGACACAGTGTGTTTTCAGGCTAGAGGCTTTCCATTCACCAAGCACCTCTAGATGGACATCTCCCATGGTTACCCAAGGCTTGCAGGCTGGTGAGGACCCCTCTGTCTCAGGGAATTCCTGAACTTTCAAGGGAAAATGTTATTCCCAGAGGCCCAGGCCAGTCCAATTGCTGAGGAAGCCTGGTCCTCACTGGCAGCTGGGAGAAGGAAAGAACAGTGCATCTTCAGAGGGCCTCTCTCAGAGCCGCTTCCTTGGCCTATTCACATAGGACCAACTTATGCTGCACACAGCCCTCATGGAGGTGGCCTAAAGCCTGGCCACGCACAACAAATGTACGAGGGCTGAGTCAGCTCAGCTTGAGTGCAGACAGGTGTTCCTGCCAGGTCTGTGCACTGGTAGAAAGCCTGCAGTCAGAATTACTAACTTTGGTTAAAGGTACTGTCACCAAAGGAATCTTGAAGATCACTTGTGTGACTCAGGAGAATTAACTTTTTTATATATTAGAATTTAGTAATGTGTTAGCATAACATCTAAGTCAGATGAAGTGGCAGCCAGCCAGCTGCAAGTAGATTTCTAAGGGAAGAGAATCTGCAATAGTCAAGTGCTTTTTTGTTTTTTTGTTTTTTTGAAGACAGAGTCTCACTTAGTTTCCTTGGGGTTGAATGCAGTGGCGTCATAGCTCACAGCAACCTCAAACTCTTGGGCTCAAGTGATTCTCTAGCCTTAGCCTCTCGAGTAGCTGGGGGGAGGGTCTCTCTCTTGCTCAGGTTGTTCTCAAACTCCTGAACTCAAGCAATCCACCTACAGAGTGCAGGGATTACAGGCATGAGCCACTGCACCCAACCCTAATAGTCCAGTTTAAATGGCTAGAAGGTCTGGAGCACAGAGCCCTACCCAGGGAGGCAGCTTCTGAGTGGGGGTCCTGGGCAGCCCAAGGACATGGGGCTGCAGTATTTTCTACAAGGATAATCAGGCAGCAAGAGAGGAAGGAAGCAGGTCAAGAGGCAAAAAATAAACTTGCTATTCACATCCCTAACTTGAGGTATCTTCTAAGCTGTTACATAGGAATAAGTCACCTGTCTCCTTTTTCTATTACTTCTTCTACAAGTAAGAGTTTGGACTGGATCACTGGCAGGGAGTCTATTCTGGGGTTCCTAAAGGGAGGGAAGCCATGCCAGTGAGTTTCCAGGCCCCCATCCCAGCTTCAATGATATTTATTATCAATACTATCTTTGGCATTTGAATTTCCATGTAAGCTTCTGTTTGGAGAAAAAATCCAATGGATTACATGATCTTTAAATTCCATTTACTACTATAAATTCTGTGGTTCAATGTTCCTCTTACCAATGTTGGAAAGACAAAAGCTATGTGGTCTTGGTGCATACAAATATATCTATTCCATTACCAGTTGCCCAAGCAGGCAAGGGGCTTCCAGGTGATAGGGACTAAGAGCTGGCAGATTGCTACTATGGAGTTTTTTGTTAACCATTAGAAGAGACTAGAAGTTTTTAGGACCACCAGGAGAGACTAGAGAGATTCATGTGCATATAGATGGCAGTCTACTTACCAGGGTCAAGTCAGAGCTTATCCACTTCCTCTTAACTCCTAGATCAAGACCAGCCTTTGGCTGACATCTGGGGGCTACCACACTGGTCTCAACAAATCCTGCACTTCTCTGCAAAATGCAGCACCTCTTTCTCTGGCTCTGTCTCATCTCTGGTCCGTGTATTACACATAACATGCCACTGCACATGTTGCTCACCATCTTAACATGTTCTTTTCCAAAAAATCTTGGTTTTTTCCAGATCACACTCTTGCTCCAAGGTTCATATCAAATACCTAAGTCCTCTAGAAAGTCTCCTTTCTGAGTCCACATTCTTCTCTACACTCCTGTATTATACCTATCATATACTTCACTGTTGGTTAGTCATTTCATGTGCAGAAGCTTTCTCTTCTCAAACAGATTGGACCATAACTAAACTCTGACAACAGGGACCCCATTATAGACCCCATGCCTAAGGTGGTCCCACGAAGCTTGAGGACTGTGCTAAAATTCTTCCCTTGTACTTGGGCAATGAGAACTTCATAATTAACTGGTTAAAAAAGGTTCTATACCAGTATAATCTCACTTATTCTCCAATCTAAGAAAATTAAACTTATCTAACGATTAAATCTCACCTAGCCTTTAAACACTTCTCCTTCCTCCTAGAAGACTTTCTTGATAGCTTTACTCTCTCAAGCTGGCATTTATTTCTCCCTTTTTAGCTTCCACAAGTCAAATAACTCTAGCATTTGCTTAATTCTTTACAGTCAATTAAATGCATACCTGTCTTATAGTTTTTGAAACAAGAGATAATATCATTCATCTTTATATTCCCCACTGTGTCTATTGCTTTGACTTGTAATACCTATGAATCTGAAATGGCTTTAATTCACTGGGAATGGCTCAGTGAAGGTAATGAACGTATTAATTTATCCAAAAGATGAAACATGTTAGAAAGAAGGAAAAGAAAATAACCCACTATATTAAGGCTTTACATAATCTTATGAGAATGTGCTGAGGACACTTAAAGCATGCACTCCCTTGCAAGCTGGGCAATGACAACATTGCCCAAATCTTCCAACAGCAATACCCCAATAAGCCAACAGCTACAAGTGGAACAAGACAGATATTTCTGAGCCCTCTATTGAACTAATTACCATCTCCAGGTTAGGTTCAGATTTCTGTATTTAAAACATATAAAACATCAGCAGATGGGGGTTGAATTCTTGATGTGCAGGTGTATAAAAGAACTATTTTTATTTCTTGCTACAATATGAAGCTTTGATCTTGGGCAACTTGCTCAAGGGTGCAGTTTAATATATTGATCAGTTCTGACTACTTTTACCCACACTAGTTTCCATAAGCTCAGCCTGTCAACAAGAAATACTTCATATATTTTCAAACTTTACTTCTTCTCAAACAGCTTATTCCTTTAAAATATGAGGCCATATTTTTAAAGGGATTATTTAATGAAGGAAATGTTTTGTACCTTGTTCCATTGCTTTGAACTGAAATGTGATAATTTAATGTCTCTTTCTGTTTTTTTTTTTTTTTTTTGTAGAGACAGAGTCTCACTCTATTACCCTCGGTAGAGTGCCATGGCGTCACACAGCTCACAGCAACCTCCAACTCCTGGGCTTAGGCAATTCTCTGGCCTCAGCCTCCCGAGTAGCTGGGACTACAGGCGCCCGCCACAATGCCCAGCTATTTTTTTTTGTTGCAGTTTGGTTGGGGCCGGGCCCGAATCCGTCACCCTCGGTATATGGGGCTGGTGCCCTACCCACTGAGCCACAGGCGCCGCCCAATGTCTCTTTCTGTTTTTAAAAAAATACAAATAAGATCTCATCCTGAGATATCATGACCTTCAACATTCCTGAGACGTCTGAAGGGGAAGGGACCAAATGTCAACAAGTGGGGGGCTAAAAGACACCAACTTCATTTTTCTCATCATTCAAATCTGCATGAGGCTCAAAATGACTCTGAACAGGCCAGATACTAACGAGAACCTCTCTCTCCCCAGTAAAATCTGGGGGTTGAAAGAAAAGCAGTCATCACCCTCTCCTTTTTCTTTTTTTCCCTAAAATTAAAAACGGGGAAACTTTTATGAGAAAGAGCGAGAGAGAAAGAAAAAAAAGGAAAAGAAGAGAAAAGAAAATTAAGGAAAGAAAACAAGAAGGGAAAAGCAAAACAAAACTCCCAGCAATGCCTGGAAACCTGTTATGGGACTAACCATCCCTGTTAAGACTTGCTTCCCTTAAAGTTTTGGCAGGGACCACAAATGATAGCCTTAAAATGCTACATGCTCTTCTGAGTATTTCAATAATCATTCTGGACTGGATTTGTTTCAACGGTATGGAAGTGAAACAGCAACCTGCAGCTGTGGCAAAGGACTGCGGCCTCTTTTCATTTAAAGCCATTGCAAAATAAAGACCTCGTTCTCGGGAAATGGATCAGTCTGTGAGGGATTTGGGATGGGGCTAAGGGACAGGAGAAAAATGGAATCAGATCTAAACCCCAGTATTTCTGCCTGGGAAGTACAGTCTCCCATGTGAATAAATCTGGTGGTTAGAAAATAAATGCTGTCTTCAGCTGTTGTGAAGCAAAACAGAAATCTAAATCAGTACTTCTGCAGCTGGCCACAGACCCCCTAGGGAAACACTGGGACTGCCACACAAAAGTCCCAGCTTTGTCTCTATAAGCATATTTTCTTTATACACTGAAATCCACAGGCCCTCAAGGAGCACACCACCCAGCTCAGTGGGGACCAGAAAGAGAGAGAAAGGAGATGAGCTGGGAGGAGTGGATGGGGGAGGAGAGAGGGAAGAGACTGGCTGAGGAGGGGCACAAGGAGGAGAGGGTAGGGTACTGCTGGGAAGCTGAATAGGGAAGTGGATGGATCAGACAATAATTTTTGCAAATCAGATTAACTTGGGGTAGCAAATCATTAGGTTTGATACACTGAGTAGGTCTACTGTAAACATTCTCCCCCTCCACCATTACTTCCCTTCATCAACATTATTTTATTCAAAAATGTATTCCCAAGGTTGCTTTCCTAGTAACCTTGGGACTATTCTTGTATTCATGATAGCCTGTTTTTCTCACCAAAATATCAGACTGTTATTGAAAATGTTTTTGAAAATGATAAACACTCACTGCATGCCAACAAAGCATTATCCTACAGTCACTGAGGCCACTGGGATGGCTGCCGGACAAGGAAGTGGACTTCCCGTAGAGAGCCCAGGGTCTATGCAGCCCCTTAGTACAGGGGATCCCAGGTAGATGGGAAGAGAATCTTGAGCTAATCCCTGCAGTAGCCTCAGCCCTCTTCTGTAGCTCCAAGCTTAACCACAAGTCTTTCAGAATGATGGCATGAGGGTGGGGGTTGGAGAAGCACAGTGGCTGGCTCTCTGACCCCAGCTCCTTAAAGTGTACACTGTGTCCCAGCATTAGCACTAACAGAATCACCTGGGCACTGGTCAGAAATGCAGGGACTCAGGCCCACACCAAGACCCAGGGAATGAGTCTCCATTTTACCAAGATTCCTGGGTGACTCGTGTGCACATTTTCTTTCACAGAAGCACTGTTTTGGAGAATGCTTATGTTACCACCATTCAAAGCCCTGATAGAAAAATATTGTCTGGACAGATGGAGGCAGTGTGGTCCAGTAGAAAGAGCCTGGCAAGGAGTTGGGAGTTAAGCCCTCAGCTAACGTTAGTAGTTATTAGGTAGGATTTTACTCCTGGTCAGCTGTGTGAATTAGACAAATTACCTGGTTGCTCTAGGCTGTAATGTAGTTTTCCATATGCATGGGGGTGACAATGGACTACAGTAAACCCCATGATTCTTTCCAGTTCTAAAATTCTAGTCCTGTGATTCTATTTGATAAGGCTCTTTCATTACCCTCTTTACACTGAAGTAGTGGTTTTAATAAACAGTTGCAGTATTTGATATAGCCTGGCATACAACAGGGCTCAATAAATACTTGTTGAATAAAGTGACACTGGTATAGTCTATATTCTCTTTAAGCCTCACCTCAAAAAATAAAAATGTGCTATGAGCTTCCAGGACAGTCAATCATACCAGAGTTTCAAGTTTAAATGGTACTCTGAGGGCAACTGATATAACTTAAAATATCTAAATCAGAAACTCTGGGACTGGGGCCTGGCACAGTAGGTTTCAAAACCTCTTCAGATGACTGTAATGTGCAGCCATAAGCATTAAAAAGTACTGCCTCGAGTAAATACTCACCATTAGCCACTCTGGTACTTACTAAAGTCCAACACCAAGGGTCACAAACACCTATCTCCATGGGAGCTCAGCAGGTAACTAATGAGAGAAGTGATTGGGCAGGAACCATGGAAAGCACAGAGAATGTGTTCCATCTAGAGAGATGGGCAACACTGAGCTCTGGCCCACTGTGGCCATGTGGGAATTCAAGCCTGGTATTGTCATATCTTCCAGTTTTTCAAAAGAAGCTGTTATGAAATTTCCTGAATTTCAAATACCAGCAAGTAATTTTATAGAATAAATTTAAACCCTATAGAAGTCAAACAAAATACATCTCTGGCCAGTCTGACTGAATGCACTGTCAGTGTCTCCCCTCTGGCTGAGAGTGCACAGTATGTCAAGTCCTTGGCAGTACCTACAGAGAGGCCAGGGGGAGAATCCTTGTTTTTTTTTTTTTTGTAGAGACAGAGTCTCACTTTATGGCCCTTGGTAGAGTGCTGTGGCATCACACCGCTCACAGCAACCTCCAGTTCCTGGGCTTAGGCAATTCTCTTGCCTCAGCCTACCAAGTAGCTGGGACCACAGGCGCCCACCACAACGCCCAGCTATTTTTTGTTGTTGTTGCAGTTCAGTCGGGGTTGGGTTTGAACCTACCACCCTTGGTATATGGGGCCGGCGCCCTACTGAACCACAAGCACCGCCCAGGAGACTCCTTGTTAAGCAAAGACAAGAAAACATGGGGCTGGGCACGGTGGCTCACGCCTGTAATCCTAGCACTCTGGGAGACCGAGGAAGGTGGACTGCCTGAGCTCACGAGTTCAAGACCAGCCTGAGCCAAAGTGAGACTTTGTCTCTAAAAACAGCCGGGAGTCGTGCCAGGTGCCTGTAGTCCCAGCTACTTGGGAGGCTGAGGCAAGAAAATGGCTTGAGTCCAAGAGTTTGAGGTTGCTGTCAGCTGTGACTCCACGGCATTCTACCCAGGATGACAAAGTGAGAGAGTCTATCTCAAAAAAAAAAAAAAAAAAAGAAAGAAAGAAAAGAAAAAAGAAAACTTGGAAGGAAGGTAGTTTCTGTGCTGTAACACAGGAAGTAAAAATTTGAAAAACTACCTATGCTCATTTGACTTATCTGTTAAATCACCGTCAAATTGAAGTAGTAACTGATTTGGGTGTCACAAACAGGGTTTCTCTCCCCTTTTGTTTGTACCATAGAAAAGAAGATTTTCTTATAGTAAGGGAGTTTTGAGAAGAGTTATTGAAGTAATATTTACAAATCTCCTCAAATGAAGACTAGGCATACAGAAAAAAGTTTCCTAAACTTAGTTTTAAAGACTCTAGTTAAAATTTTGGTGGAGGTCTCTCATGTACTGCCGGTGGGAAGATGAACTAACATATCTCTTTTGGAAAATAACCAGGCAGTGTATGTTAAGAAAACCTACAGGCAATAACTCACAGTCACACGCACTCATACACACAGATTCCTATACACTTCCTATACACATGATCATGCCTTGGAACATCATCTATGACACTAAAAAATGAGAAACAAACTGGGTGGTTACCAACAGAATGATGGTTAGGTAAACTTAATGACTGAAGCATCAGGTGACCAAAATATGCAACTTTCAACAAATAATGTTTTCAAAGATTTTTTTTTTCTTATATCCAAAATAGGCAAAACTATTTTAGAGATGCACAGGGGAAAAAAGGAAGAAAAGCATAGAAATAATTATCATAAAAAATCAGGACAATGATAACCTTGGAGGAATGATAGGGTCTAAATTTTTTTGTTTTAAATATTTTTCATTAAAATTTTTTTTTGTGGTAAAATATACATAATATCAAATTTACTACCTTAACCAATTTTCAGTGTACAGTTCAGTGGTGTTAAGCCATTCATGCTGCTGTGAACCAATCTCTAGAACTCTTCTCCTCTCATAAAACTAAAACTCTATCCCCATTAAACAATTCTCCATTCCCTCCTTCCCTTATCTCTTGGGAACCACCATTCTCCTTCCTATTTCTATGAATCTGACTACTCTACATGCCATCTGTAAGAAGAATCATATAGTATTTGCCTTTTGTAACTGGCTTATTTTACTTAGCATACCATCCTGAAGATTCATGTTGTAGCAACTGTCAAAATTTCTCTTCTTTTAAAGGCTGAATAGTATTTCAACGTATGTACATATCACATTTTGTTTATCTATTCATCATCCCTCAAAGAATACTTGAGTTGTTTCCACATTTTAACTATTGTGAATAATTCTGCCATATACATGGTTGTATAAGTATCTCTTTGAGACTTTGCTTTCAATTCTTTTGGGTATGTATTCAGAACTGGAATTGCTGGATTATACAGTAATTTCATTTTCAATTTTTTTTTGAGGAAACACCATATTGTTTTCCACAGCAACTGTACCATGAGTAGCTTTTAATAATAATAATAAGAATAATAGCAAATGCTTTTATGATACCATCCAGTGGAAAAAGGGAAGCTATAACTTATATACATAACATAACTTTGCTAGGATAAAAAAAAGCAAAAAAGGAAAAAAGATGAAGTAACTACATAAAACTGTTAACCAACAACAGTGGTTTTCTACTGGATTGTGGTAAGAGTAGACTTTATTCTCGTTTTCTAAATTGCGTACTTGACTAATTTTCTATGAGAAGCATATACTATAACAATAATAAAGGAAAAAAGGTGAAATAATTTAGTAGGACACGTTTTTCTTTCTGGTCATCACATCATCCATTCCACTTAATCTGAACAGTCCATTTAGTTCACTAAGTTTAATGGAACACACATACACACACACATTCTCTCTTTTTTTTTTCTTTTATAACCCAAGAAAGAGACAACCAAATTAATTTCTGAAAATGTTTAAGTCCAATGTAACAGTAATTCCAACTTTCAACCACAGTAAATAAGTAATCCAGAGCTAGAATCTGCAAATAGCAAGGGTGGCAGACTGGGCAGTAATCAGGGACTGCCCAAATCCTCTTTCACTGCACCCATGGCCAGCCTTTCTGGGCCAGTGGTAGACTCCTATTCTTATTCTGTTTCTGGCCTGGTCAGCTTCATTTTCCTTCAGTGGCTGGTAAACTGCCTGAGCATCATCAGAGAGACAGTGAATTGGATCAAGGAGGAAGGAATGGAGGGAAATGGGGAAGGAAGGGACTTGAAGGATTAATGAGCTGATTTCCAGAAGGTTTTGACATCTTGGAATGAAAAGCGGCCTGTAAGAGCTGAAGCCCAGTCCTCCACTCAGGCTGTGCTGCCAGCTAACTATTCATCACCAAAAATTCCCCAACAACTCCATGGCTATTGCTTAATCACCCCATATAAATCCCTATTAGTCTTGCAAAGTTAAAACACAAATATATGACAAAAGTCTTCACATTATGTACCCTCAGTTTTAGGGTCAAAATTTTAAACCTGAATTGGTCATCCAATGGCTGCAATGATTTTTTTTTTAAACCTTCTTTTGGAACAAAAGGACAAATAAATGACACATCCCCTAATATTTTTATACTTACTGGATAGAATGAACTCAGGCTAATGATCAAATAAATTATGGAAAGAGAAAGGTGTTGGTGCTAAAACTTAAGCCAACTTTTTTTTGCGTTAATATTAATTTTTCATAGCTTATACTTGAAAGACACAGAAAATTTTTAGTAGGCTCAAAGGAACATTGTTCCTCTCTCATGCATAAATTACTCAGGACACAAAGGAGCCTCTTCAACAGCTGAATGTGGAACCCTCCGCATTGTAACATCTTCATGGGATACAAAGAGTAAAGGCAGGGTCTGCTTTGAGAAGGGACCCTTAGGATCCAAAGGAGCTTCACTTGAGCATGGAGTTAACTAATGTAGACAAACATCCCCTAGAGCAAGAGGACCTCAGGGACAGGGCAGACACATGTGGGCTGAGGCTTCACCACTTAACGCAGAAATCTACATTTTCCTATTCAGGAACCTCAAGGTTATCCTGTCAATGATACAGATAATACAGAAAAACTGATACATAGCTTTGGAATGTACTGTGCTTTGGCAGTATGTTTTCCTTCCAAACTCTATTCCAGGCTCTGAACACATCTTGATTAATACTTGCAAAGTGCGTTGGGGAGCAAAAGGAAGCCTACTATTAGAAACCATCTACACACCACCCACGAAGTGGAAAGTTCACACTTGGATAATAGAGTTGACTGTACTGGAAACAGAAAAGTGGCTTTCCTGGACTCTAGGCAAGGAAGGTGGAAACCCAGTAATTGAAGTGATTCATGCCTTTGTTTTCTAGGGCTGAAAAAACCACTGAGAAAAATGTTGTCTTCAGGAGGCTAAGAGCCATACAGAAGGCAAATAGTATAGGCTTAGGGAAATAGTTCATAAGTAAGCAACTCCTACTTTCTAAATAAAATGGAGAAAACAAAAATCAGATGTAAAATGAGAGTTTCAGTGGGTAGAGTGGCTCAGACTATAATCCTAGCATTTTGGAAGGCTGAGGTGGGAGGATCCCTTGAGCTTAAGAGTTTAAAACCAGCCTGAGCAAAAGGGAGCCTCCATCTCTACTAAAAATAGAAAAAAAAATAGCAGGGCATTGTGGCAGGCACCTGTAGTCCCAGTTTCTCAGGAGGCTGAAGCAGGAGGATCACATGAACCCAGAGGTTGCTTGAGCTAGGCTGACACCATGGCACTCTAGCCTGGGCAACAGAGTGACATTCTATCTCAAAAAAACAAAAAAAAGGGAGTGAGAGAGAGCTCCAACTTAACTTTATTGGCATTTCATGCCATGGATACTTTTTCCATAAGTATCCCTGTCCAAAGACATGAGTACTGAGATAATCAAGACACACATATCCACACATTAGGAAATCCACCACTGACTCCGCTTCACTAAAACATTTCCTTTAGGAGCTGTCACTGTGTGGCCTCTTCTCTGCCTTACACTTTAGGTTCCGTAAATGCTGACTTTCTTTTTTTTTTTTTAATTAAATCATAGCTGTGTACATTAATGTAATCATGGGGTACAATGTGCTGGTTTTATATACCATTTGAAATATTTTCATCAAACTGGTAACATAGCCTTCACCGCATTTTCTTAGTTATTGTGTTAAAACATTTATACCCTACACTTAGTAAACTGACTTCCTTATAGTTCTCCAAACCTCCCATGCCATTTCATACTGCTACATCTCTGCTTGCACTACTGCCTAAGCCTGGAATTCCCTTCCTGTCTTGGCCACGTGGCAAAGTTCTATTCATCTCTTCATGGCCAGGTTTGATGTTAGCTCTCCCTGCCCCTCTTCTAGGCTCCTCACTCCTGTACCTGCTGCATACATTTATTATGACACTTGATGTGCTAAATGAAAATTATTTATTTACATATATTTCTTACCTCCTGGAAGTCTTTGAAGCCAGGACTAGTTCTTCCATATCTTTGCATCCCCACTCTTAAGACAAAGGCTAGCATGTAACCTAGGCTCAATGTTATGTTGCTGAGTTAAAGTGATTTGAAACTTCATACTGCCCATTACTTTACTTGTCATATGAGGTGGGGAAGAGCACATTTTTTAAAAAAATAAAAAAGATAGACTGTTACATTAGACAACCAATATACTGACTCTTTTTTATTCTTCTGAAACAGAGCCTCAAGTCGTCACCCTGGGTAGAGTGCTGTAGCATCACACCTCACAGCAACCTCCAACTCCTGTGCACAAGCAATTCTCCTGCCTCTGCCTCCCAAGTAGCTGGGACCACAGGTGTCCGCCATAATACCTGGCTATTTTTTGGTTGCAGCCGTCATTGTTGTTTGGCTGGCCGGGGCTGGATTCGAACCCGCTAGCTCAGGTATATGTGGCTGGCGCCTTAGCCGCTTGAGCCACATTGCCGAGTCTAATATACTGAATGTGCACTATAGTGTGGAATGTAGTAGTAGGTCCTCTTCTGAACTTACTCTGCTGGAACCTACAGAGGACAAACAGGGGCCCTGTCCAACTGCTATCAAAGTCCCATCTCACAGATTTTTAACAGAGTCTTACAAAGAAGACTCCCTGTATATTAAATGAGAAAGTCTTTGTACCCCATCTCTCATATAGTAAATGATCTAAGTTCCAGAAGAAATCAACCAAGGCAAGGATGAAAAAATAAATGTTTCCATCCTTCTTTGCCTTCCTGATTCACTCTGCCTTACTAGCCTCCTGAGAATGGCAACTTCCACCCCTCTTCCTGTTGGCACCCTGCCTGCCCCTCGGTGTCTGATTCGGGCTTGCCAGCCTCTAATCTCTGAGCTGCGATAGCACCTGAGGTCTGTACCTCATGGATAGTCACTTACTGCCTTTCACTGTTATATTATCTAACGCAGAACTGCGCACATAGCAGGTATTAATAAAAACAAGCGGATTGGTGGGCAGATAAAAAGCTGTATTGTGTGCCTGCCCTTCAGTCACTCAGCAGTTTTAGAAAAATTGTCGAAAAAATATTTTTCTTTCTTTACCACAACCCAAAGTTCTAAAAGGATAAATACTCCAATAAGTTTAGGAAACTCATGCCAATGACTTTTAAAACTGCCTGCAACTAGAAACAGCAATTCTCCAATATATTCCTAACCCCTGATAACTCCTTGCCCGTGTGTGGGGTTTTAACATACCTCTTGGCCAGCCAGAGTTTGGCTTTGGTACAAACAGTGATGTCAGTCAGCTCGTGCTGAAAGTCTGAATTCGTTCTGTGTTTGGAGTCTGAGTAAGCTTGTAACAAATGGAAAACCTAAACCAAAAAAGAGAAAAAACAATATTCTGGTGTGAAAATACATTTTTCCTAAATGCTCAGTTCCTCCCTTTTAGGTTTCCTCAAAATATTCCCCTCAAAGGAAACAGACACCTGCAAAACGTGGCTCTAGTCTCTCTGCAGAAAAGCATGTCGGTTTTGGAGGATGCAGTGGTGGTGAGAAACCTTCATACTTAATCCATACCTGTGCTCTGGATTTCTTACACAAATCGGGGATGACAATTGTGACCAAACAATTATTTGCTATAAGAGCTTATTAGATGCAAATTATCTATAAATTGATTTCAGCAAAGAAATGCAAACATTTCATGTGAAAATAAACTGTGCCTTTTACAGCCAAAGTCTTACCATAGGAAAAATAAATTGTTTTGAGAGTCTAAACTGGCTTACGTGTCTGGTGTCATCAGAACAGTGCTGGCTAAAGAAGCAGGCTAAACTAATCCTTGCCTTTGCAAATATTGGGTAGTGATGTTTGTAACTAGTGAGATTTTTTTGGCAGATCTTCCCTTGCATGTCAGGAGTAAAGGAGCAATGCCTCATTTTCTCACATGGCAGTATATAATAGAATTGAGTGCAGTAATAGAATTAAACAGAGAAAGACAGATCCTGGTCTCCCTCTGGCTGCCTATATTTAGGATAAAGGCTACAGTTCTAGCAGACAAGTGACACAGGCTATGTGCAAGTGTGTGTGTGTGTTGGATTCAGACTCAGCAATGACATTCACAAGGCTTCTGTGAGGAGCACAGACCAGCCGCAAAGAAAAGAAAGAGAATGATGATATAGTTGAGATCCCTGACCTTAGCTAGTGCTGAGAAGAAAGATGTTTGTCAGCGGAGTCCTACAGTCATGGGCCCCCTCCAAATCAAGGGGAAGAGGAAGGACAGATAAAAGTACAGAGACTCTTGAAAGTCTATTTTAACAGTACAGTAGAACCTCTGTAAGTTGACCCACCCAAGGTACTGTAACAAACTGGTCAACATATGGAGGTGGTCAGCATTAAGGAACTTCCACTGAGTACATGTGGTATATATCCAGTCTAAGAAAATTAGGTCAACTTAAAGAAGTGGTCAATTTAAGGAGGTGGCTCAACTATGGAGGTTCTGCTATGTTTTTCTTTCCCTGCTGTATCCTTTACTACAGCTGCGGATGATTCTCTCTAAGCAACCAGATTCAACCACTTCTTCTCTTTTTGTCCTGTCAATGAGAAGCTTACAGCAGTGAAATAATTGGAGTTAGATATGAAAAGAGATAATGAGAAAATTAAAAGGCCAGATAAAATCGATCCGGAGTCATCAGACCCTAAATGGATGAACTGGCAGAATTTACCCGTTCGGACATCTGCAATTACCAACAACGAATACATGCCAAGCACCTTCTGCTTAGAGAATCAAAATAAATTCTGATTACTTTGCTGGATGTAACCACTATTTTTTTTCTAAACAGAAGTAAGTGTATAGGAGGATGCACATAAGTCTTGATGTGGAGGCTAGAAATGCTTTTTCTCATAATGTATCTGTAATTTCAGAAGCAACAGATGAAATGTCACTCCTTTACCACACTCCCCCCAGGGACCGAAACCACTCGTAGAGTGGAGAAATGGGTCTGGCTGGGGCTTCTGTTCTTATGTGGTGACTGTCAGAGAGAACAAATACTTCCCTCAGCCTGAATCCCCACTATCCTGAAAGAGTTGGCAAAGTCACTAGGCCTTGCTTTACTTTTCTCCCCAGCTGCACAAAACCAACCATCAGGGTTTTTCATGGTGTCACAGGATTGTAATTAATCAGCAGACACCAGCAAAATACATGACTTTGGAATTTATTTGTAAAGAAAACTGTGAGATTTTCAAATGCTTCTCATTTAGAAGCAATCACTTCAAAAATAACTCCTGATGGATGTTTAAACTTAGTCCTATATTTGCTCACCTTACTTGGCAAAAACAACACTGTTTTTGAAACGCTTGGAAGCTCTGGTTTATGAAAATCAGCCTACGGGTCCATCAATTCTGTCACCTTGGGCACAAACCTGACAACCATTGTGATCCTGGTTATTCACCAGGAATGGAGAGTGATTTACATGGAATGAATGGAGAGAGGGGTACACTTAGAAGAACACTGGTGGAAATAAGCATATTGAAGAAACAGCAATACAAATGAAAGACAGGGTCAGAGAAGTCAAGGAAACATTTGGCAGGAAAAGAAAAGAGAAGAGAAGACAAGAAGGGGAGAGTAAGAGAAGTTTAGTAAGCAAATAGATGAAATATGTTGTTTTTGAGATAACATTTTTCTATATATAATTAATGAAAATATCTGAATATACAACTACTCTCAAGTGACATTTTGAGTGTCAGGTTAAAAAAAAAATGAGGTCATCTTTTGGTATGAGGTCCAGACCTAATGCCAGGCCTTCTGAAACTAAGATCCAAGGTCAGGCCCAAGAACTCCAGCTAGCTACCAAGAAAGGTCATTTCTCCAGCAACTCTTTTTTTTTTTTTTAGACGGAGCCTCAAGCTATCCCCCTGGGTAGAGTGCTATGGCATCACAGCTCACAGCAACCTCCAACTCCTGGGCTCAAGCGAGTCTCCTGCCTCAGCCTCCCAAGTAGCTGGGACCACAGGTACCCGCCACAATGCCCGGCCATATTTTTTTGGTTGCAGCCATCATTGTTGTTTGGCGGGCCCGGGCTGGGGATTCGAACTCGCCACCTTAGGTGTATGTGGCTGGCACCTTAGCCACTTGAGCCACAGGCGCCGAGCTCTCCAGCAACTCTTAAAGGATGGCAGACTCCTCCTTCCGCCCTTTCCTAAAGCTCTGGTCCAAAAGAACTTCTGGGCTGAGAAAATGGTCAGGCTCAGGCCTGGGATAATTTGGAAACAGCCTGTAACACAGGCCTGTACTAAACTGAGCACATAGAAACCAAAGCTGTCGGAACCAGGAGGATGATTAACTGTACACAAATGAAAACTCTGAGAAGTATAGTGTTATTTTATGTGTCCCAAATTTGTAGTAAGATTCAAACATTCACATAGCAGATGCTTATTAAATAACTTTTATTACCAGATGCTGACCTAGGGGCAGTAGCAGAGACCAAATAATCCTTGCTCTCCTGCAGCTTACAATCTAGTCATGGATAAATGGGAAATCAACAGCTTCCCTGAGCCTGCCTGGTTGTGATTTATAACCTGTGTAGTAGCACCACCATCACTTTCCCTTTAATGCTTGACTTCACCCAACACGAAGTGGAACCCCACAAGCTTTTGCCAAACAGAATTGATGTGTATATTTGGTGCTTCTTCCTACTTCACTCCTTTAGGACACATTCACATGGGTTCAGTGAGTTGCAGTAGGTACCAACTTGTGTCTTCACAGTGGAGACAGAGCTGAGTAACACTGTACCCCTCACTGCAAAGGATTCCTAGTCTGATGGAGGAAGCAGGAAGGCTAGATTAGTGGTAAGAATGTAGCTATGTGGGAGAGAACACACTTTGGAGATGGACAGACATGGGTATAAGCTAATTACCAGCAGTGGGGCTTTGGGCAACTTAACATATTTCCCCCCCTTGGTAAATGCCCTATATTATCTATTTTGGAGGACTGCAAAGAGATTTTTTTTTTGAGACAGAGCCTCAAGTTGTCCCCCTGGGTAGAGTGCCATGGCATCACAGCTCACAGCAACCTCCAACTCCTGGGCTCAAGTGAGTCTCCTGCCTCAGCCTTCCAAGGAGCTGGGACCACAGGTGCCCACCACAACGCCTGGCCATTTTTTGGTTGCAGCTGTCATTGTCATTTGGCAGGCCCAGGCTGGATTTGAACCCGCCACCCTAGGTGTATGTGGCTGGCGCTTTAGCCACTTGAGCCACAGGCACCGAGCCAAAAGAGATTTAAAGTATATATAAACTACTTGATATATACTAGGCATCTGTTAAAAAAAAGTTCTTTCTTGTCTGTATTTTGTCTGTTCTCTCCCTTCCAGTTCCATTCCAAAAATAAGCAGTTAGAGAAGGCTTTGCAGAAAGACTGACAATCATATTTGGCCTTGAAAAAAATTTATTGCTGGAATTGAAGGAGGATTATGCAAATGGAAGAATGAATTTAAAAAAATATAAAGGGTATTAAAATATTGGTATTGCCAACAAAAAGAGCAAATCTTAATTTAAACCATGGACTTCAGTTAATAATAATGTGTTAATATTGGTTCATTAATTGTAGCAACTGTATCACATAAAATAAGATATTCATAGTAGGAGAAAACTGAGGGGAGGGGTCAGGGGAGAATAGTACATGAGAACTCTCTGTACTACAAGCTCAATTTTTCTTTTTTTTTTCTTTTTTTGAAACAGAGCCTCAAGCTATCCCCCTGGGTAGAGTGCCATGGCATCACAGCTCAGAGCAACCTCCAACTCCTGGGCTTAAGCAAGTCTCCTGCCTCTGCCTCCCAATTAGCTGGGACCACAGGCGCCCGCCACAACGCCTGGCCATTTTTTGGTTGCAGCCATCATTGTTGTTTGGCGGGCCCGGGCTGGGGATTCGAACCTGCCACCTTAGGTGTACGCGGCTGGCGTCTTAGCCGATTGAGCCACAGGCGCCGAGCCCTCAATTTTTCTATAAATCTAAAATTGTTCTAAAAAAAATTGATTAACTTTAAAGAACAATGGGACTACTTGAGAGTGAGTGGCCCTGTGTGACAAGCACAGCCAAGGTGTTCATGGGATGTTGGGAGACACAGCTGGACAGAGGGGCTGAGTCAGACTGTGAAAGACGTTAAAGGCAAAAGTAAGGAATGTGTATATTCTGAAAATAATAAAGATCTCTTCAGAGAGTGCTCTTGGGTGATGAGGTCTGCAATTTGGGGAGAAAAAACAGGGGCAGTGGGGAGGCTGCAGCAGAGGGCAGGATACCCAGCACTAATGCAGTAGTCTAGACAAGTATAGGAAGGGTCAGACTAGAGGCTCAGAACCAACAGCCTGTGGGCCCAAAGTGGCAGCAGATGTTTTACTTGACTCATGCAATACTTTTAAACCAACAATTATGAATCAGGAGATTTCATATCATAATCATCCTAATTTTTAACAACTTTGGAAAAATCTTAAGATCTAGCTATAGTGGCCCATCTTCCAGCAGGGCAACAGTCACCTGACTGGAGCTGAGCAAGAGTAGCTGGCCCCAGAGATGAGAAAATTCACTGATCCACCAATATCCCCCCTATTGCATGTGACTCTGGGTGCTAAGGTGAAGTGGTAATGCCATTTATCATCATTTTGGGGCTTTTTCTTTACCTTTTGTTTAACTTTTGGAAAATTAAGAGGAGAATGAAATATTTACTGAACCCAAATCTCTATCAATAGTTTGAAAACAAGTAACAGAGAGGCCCACGTGTTTATACTCATCTCCCTAGGTTCACTTACCTGCCTGACATGGGTAGGACTGTGATCTTGTGACTGCTCCCAGCCCCAATCTAAACTCACCCCAATCTAGACTATAGTGGAACAGAGACTAGAGTAGACATTTGCAAGACCCTCTGGAGGCTAAATAGGCAGGTCTTGGTAACTGCTTTAGATATGGAGTTGAGGGTTAGGAAAGAGACTCTGAACTTGGGCAGCTGGCAAATAGGGGCTTCTTTCAAGAGAAATCCTAAGAGAACGGGGAGCTGGTTTGGGAATAAGGGGGAGGGGAGGTTGGATAAGAAAGGGGAGTTACTCCGGACGCTGACATAGGAGGACTGTTTGAGCCCAGGAGTGTGAAGTTGCAGTGAGCTTTGATGACAACACTGCACTCGAGCCTGGATGATAGAGAGCCTGGATGATAGAGCGAGACTCTGTCTCAAAACAAATAAACAAACAACCTCCCCTGCCAGCAAAACACCCAGGGATTCTTGTGAGGTGAAAGGGACCTCTATTAAAACACAGTAATGACACTGGGAATGGATGGTTATCCTTAGCTATAGGAGGTCCCTTGTGGAAAGGTTAGTGTCATGATGATCTTAAGAGTGTCATCAGCCAAAGAAACAGGAGAAAGCTTTGTTGCCCCAAGTTACAAACCACTCAGCAAGAGACTGAAAGCACACAGGAAACAACCCAGTGTAAGCCAACACCATCACCTGTGACCACACCACAGGCATGGGCTGCTGAGAGGACGGGGCCATCAAGGAAGCAGCTGAGAGGAGCGGGGAACACGCTGCAGGGGATGCCGGGGCGAGGGCTAGGTTTCTTACCCCTCAGATGCAAGCCTTAATGAAACTCTCTGCGGAACTGAGAAAAGTCTGGAGAACCTGGAAGCAGTTATTCTCCCTTCCCCCACTCCAAACACACAGAGACTCGGGGGGGGGGGGGGGCCCAGGCATCTGTGCTAACTGTAAGGTTCATTTTGGTAGCTTTGTAATGCTCTTTGAATAAATGCCATAGGCTTAAAAAAAATCATGAGGCAGTTCCCTGAAAAAACTTGCACTGCACCAGTAAAATATGTCTGGTTTATGCTGCAGAACTAAAATAGCGACTTGTGTTAGACAAGACGGAGATGATGTATGGTTGTTTGGAAATGCAACACCGAGATGGGTTTTCCTCTTCACCAAGCATGGCTTCCAGGCAGTTTCCCCCTTATAAAATCAACAGCTGCTGAGCGCCAGAAACCAGCAGGATCTAGCAATAACAGGACAAGGCTGGGCAGGCCATGAAAAAGGACAACTCCAATAGGAAAAGAGATGTTCACTTCAAAGGTCAGATTTACATGGGGTGAATGTGTCATAATCATTATCAGTCCCAAACTCCGAAGATCAACTGATCTGTTCACTTTTGCAAATACATATGTATTTTATGTGTATAAGACCAAAAGTCTCACTCTGTCACCCAGGCTAGCATACTATGGCATCAGCCTGGCTCACAGCAACCTCAAACTCCAGGGTAAGGCAATCCTCCTGCCTCAGTCTCCCAAGTAGCTGGGACTACAGGTGCCCACCAATTTTTTTTCTTTTTATTGGAGATGAGGGTCTCATTCTTGCTCAGACTGGCCTCGAACTACCGAGCAGTTCTCCTGCCTCAGTCTCCCAGAGTGCTGAGATTGCAGTCGTAAGCCACTGCCCTGGCCTACTTCTGCAAATATATTTTCTCAAAAACAAATTCTATTTTTTTCTTTTGCTGCATGCAGACTGTGGGCGAACGCTGATGACCCTATCACAGTGATCCAAGTAGAAAATTCCTTTATCTGCCATTCTGCCTGCTCTTCTCCCTGCACTGCTCCAACCCCCACAGCTAAGTCAGTGCCACATTTTTCCAAGCTCAGTGTTTACACAGGATTTTATTTCGGCTGGTAAAACATCTGTATTTTTTCAGGGACTTAAATAAATGATCTATGCCGGGAATGTACAGTATAGGGTGATGTCAGGCCCCCTTTTTTTCTGGATTCACTGGGCAGAACAGGCAAACATTGTTTCAGCCTGCAGTTGGGAATGTGAATATTTACTCTGCGGACTTAATTCATACAAACAGAACTGCAGGCAGGCAGGCAGGCAGAAATATTTTATGGCTTTAAGTCAGACTGGAAGTGGGGGAACTGACAGGGGGATGGTTGAGGAAGGAATCTAAACTTTCTAATTCACAGAAACGAGCCTAATCATATTAACTGCTGGGAAACGGATACAGCAAAAATTATTTAAAAGGCAAAGTGTGATGTGTGGGGGATGGGATGGACAAGCAAGAGACAGGAAAGTTCTCTGAGTTTCCCAGTATGTGGTTCCTAATCATTACAGCAAGGTGGAGGACTCGTTTCCTGCTTCAGGCATATTAACTGGACCCCCAGCTAGACCACAGCTTCTCAGTCAGAAGCACCCCTCCTGCCTGACTTCCACAATGCAGGGCACCCTGCTTGATGGGGATATGTACCCACCGGACAGCTTAATGTATTGTTTTTTTATTGACAGCCCATCTGTTACGAGTCTTGGAGGGTCAGTATGGGTTAGAGAAAGTACCTGGGGATACCTGAACTCCTGAGTGCGGTCATTCCCTTGAAGAAAGGGCTTAGTGGGCACCCACATTTCCCCATGAATCTGACCCTATGCTAGAGGACAGGCCAGGAAACATTCCTTGTGGTTGCTCCCTCAGACCTCAAGCTGTTTATCAGAAAAGAACACATCCTTAGAATGGTCCTGGCAAGTTCTCAAAAGTGACAACTTTCTGTATTGTGTACTTGCTGCCAGGACAAGGACACTAATTACAAAGTGTGATCACTTCCTACCTGGCTCTGATTTGGGAAGAGAATCACAGGAAATAGGCAATGAATATCCTTCAGGACGAAAAGGTACAAAAACACAAAGCATGTGGGAGCCTGGAAATTCACTTTGTGTCTCAAATCCATCCCCTCCTTTCTATTAACACTCCCACTGTCCTAACTCGGGAGCCAAAGACCTTGCTCTTGGATGAAAAAAACAACTTAACTGACCAGTCGCTGTGTCCAGTGTTTACTTTTAGACATGGCTGTCAGGGGAATTTTCCTAAAGCTGGGCTCTGATGATACCCTCCCAAGTTTCAACCTCCTAAATGATTTGCTGGTCACTGAGAGCTCAACCTACCTTCCTTGTGTTGCTTCCTATTTCCTCCACTTCATGAACCTATTCTTTGTCCACAAGGGACAATTCCCCCTTCCAGACAACTTACAAGTGTTTTCCTGTTCAGGATGTTCCTTCTATTTCTCCCCTTACTGTTTCCAACTGTGCTACTGGAAATTCCATTTGTACCATAAGGTCCAGCTTAAACAACACCTCCTCCATAAAACCTTCCTCAGCTTTCACCAACTACCCCACCGTAAGACTCCAACAGCTCATTGGTTTTTTTTTTTTTTTTACTTTTTAAAGCCTGTCATCATGGTTATCAACCTACAATCTCCTTTCTTAGAGTACACCTCTTTGAAGGAAAGGACTGGGTCCTGTTCTTCTTCACAGCTCCTGGGCCCAAAGAATTTGCAGCTTTGTCTGGCAAGGAGAGGGCTCAAAAAACAGAGCACTTATTAATTCGGAATTCTACTGCTCCCCGACCAGGGCTGGTAGGAACAGAACCTACATTCGCAGCAGCTGGGGTGTAAAAGCCACCCCTCTAAACTCCCCACATGAAGGTGTTAGAGAAAGAGTAATAACAAGAGAGTGAGTATACATCTGTCTTAGATCATCTCTCGCCTGCTGCTCCAAATCTTATAACTTAATTAGGAGTCCCATCATACAGAAGAAGCATCAAGGGCCCTGAGTTGCTGGGGGAAGGGCAAGGGTTAGAAAGTGATGTCAAAGGTAGTCAATCTCAACCCAATATAAAAACGAATGCTTGCATGTTAAGAATTTAAAACTTCCTAAACACTGGCATGATCTCTGTTCTAACTAGAGTTCTTCAGACACATTTCTGCCTAGTCCAAAGGTAGTAAGTTATCTCAACTGATTGTTCAGTCAGTTACAGATTCTACAGTTCTACAGAAGTAGACCTCCTTGTTCTACTCTTTCTCTACTTCTCACTACTACACTTGACTAGTCTAAAAAAAAAAACAATAACAAAGAACACAGTCACGCTTCTGAAAACCTATGTATGATATTTTCTAAATCATAAATTTATTTATAAAACAAATCTCTGTTTAAATTCTTTAGAAGGCTTATTATACTTGATTTATCTTTTCTGGGTAGTTGAATACACAGATACACAGTTAATTTTTTTTTTTTTTTTTATTTCCTTGCTTATTTTTTATTTCTTTGCTTTTTTTGGTTGTTGTTGTTGAGACAGAGTCCCACCCTATGCCCCTGGGCAGAGTGCAGTGGCGCCCTAGCTCATTGCAACCTCAGACTTGGGCTGTGGGCATCCCGCTGCCTTAGCCTCTGCAAGCCACTGGGATTACAGGCACTCACTGCGATGCCCAGCTGGGTTTTTCCTTTTTTTCATGAGGTGTCTCACTCTTTGCTCAGGCGAGTCTCAGATTCCAAGCAATTCTCCCTTCTCAGCCTCCCACAGTGCTGGGATTACAGGCATGAGCCACCACGCCCGACAAAACAGTTAATTTTTTAGTGTGTATATTTAAGGTAGATAGCATGATGTTATGAGAGATATACAGTAAAATGCTTACTATAGTGAAATTTATTAACATAGCCATCATTTTACATAGTTAACCATTTCGTCTCCTGCATTACCCTCCCCCCAAGGCATGAGCAACTACAATCTACTCCACAAAATCTCTACAATGTACTCCTGACTACAACATGCTATCAGGAACTATGGTCCCCACACCTTACCTTAGAGCTTTTCATTTGTTCATCTTCCTTATTTACTATTTTCTGTCCTTTGGCCCACACCTCCACATGTCTTCTCACTATAACCCCAGTAATCACTGTTTTATTCTCTATTTCTATATATTTGTCCCCTGCTCTCTCCTTTTTTAAGATTCCACATACAAGTGAGATCATGAAATATTTTTCTTTCTGTTTCTTGCTTTTTTCACTTAGCAAAATGTCCTTGGAGGTCTATTTGTCCTATAGTAAATAGCAAGACCTCCTCCTTCTCTAAGGCTAAATAATACTGTACTGTGCGTGTGCACAGGACATTCACCCACGATGGACACGCCAATTATTTCCACATCATGGCTACTGTGAATAACACAGCAATGAACACAGGAGTGCAGGTATCTTGATGGAAATGGTGATTTCTTTTCTTTTTATTTTATATACACACACACATATGTATTTTATTGTTGAGGATTCATTGAGGGTACAGAGAACCAGGTTACACTGATTACATTTGTTAGGTAAAATTCCTCTTATAACTATGTCCCACTATGAGGTGGTGATTTTATTCCCAAAGGATTGCTGGGTCATATAGTAGTTCCATTTTTAATTTCTTTATTGACTTCCATACAGTTTTCCATAATGGCAACACCAATCTACATTTCTGCCAACTACGTCCAAGGACTCTCTTTGCTCCACACATTTGACAACAATAACTATACGAACAGGTATTAGGTAATATCTCACAAAAGTTTTAATTTGCATTTATCTGATGACAGTGATATTGAGTACTTTTTCAGATACATGTTGGACATTTTTATTATTTATTTGAGATAGTCTCACTCTGTTGCCCAGGGTACAGTGCCATGGTGTCTTGTAGCTGCTGGGATTTACAGGTGCTTGCCGTGGTGCCCCCCTGGGTTTTTCACAGCAACCTCAAACTCTTGGGCTCAAGCAATCCTCTTGCCTCAGCCTCCTGAGTAGCTGGGATTACGAGCACCCACCACAGTGCCCAGCTAGTTTTTCTATTTTTAGTAGAGACAGGGTCTTGTTCTTCTTGCTAAGGCTGATCTCGAACTCCTGAGCTCAAGCAATCCACCTGCCTTGGCCTCCCATAGTGCTTGGGCATAGGTGTGAGCTAACGCACCCAGCCCATGATGACCATTTTTGTATCTTCTTTGGAGAACTGTCTACTCTAGTCCTTTGCTCATATTCTAAGAAGGGTTATATATTTTCCTGCTAATGAGTTGTATGAGTTATTTATAAATCTTGGATATTAACCCCTTATCTGAAAAATAGCTTACTAATGTTTTTCCCATTCTGTAGGTTGCCTTTTGATTTGAACAACTGTTTCCTTTGCTGTGCAGAAGCTTTTTAGTTTGACATAGTCCTTTTTTTTTTTTTTTGAGACAGAGCCTCAAGCTGCCACCCAGATAGAGTGCCTAGAGTGCTGTAGGATCACAGTTTACGGCAACCTCCAACTCTTGGGCTCAAGCGATTCTCCTGCCTCCACCTCCCAAGCAGCTGGGATTACAGGCACCTGCCACAATACCTGGCTATTTTTTGGTTGCAGCTGTCATTGTTTGGCAGGTCCGGGCTGAATTCGAACCTGCCAGCTCAGGTGTATGTGGCTGGCACCTTAGTTGCTTGAGCCACAGGCACAGAGCCAGACATGGTTCATTTTTATTTATTTTCACTTCTGTAACCTGACCTGTTGGTATGATATCCAAGAAATCACAAGAAGGACAATGTAAAAGTTTTCTCCTACTTTTCCTTCTTAGAGTTTTGTGGTTTCAGGTTTTATGTTTAAGTCGTTTACCCATTTTGAGTTGATTTTTGTGTAGAAGAGTCCATTTTCATGTAATTTTCCCAGGACAGTTTACTAAAGAGACTATTGTTTTCCCCACTGAAGACACAGTTCATTTTAAAACAATATAGAAAAAAGGAAGTTGATAGTGGCATAAATGAAACAAAATTAGTCAATGATCGATACTTCTTGAAGCTGAGTAATGGATACAGGATTCACTATATTATTTATATATACTTAAAACTTTCTATAGTATAAAATTTTAAAAATTTTCTTTTAACATTTAGAGAGGAAGGAGGGGCTGGGTGCGGTGGCTCACGCCTGTAATCCTAGCACTCTGGAGGCTGAGGTGGGTGAATAGCTTGAGCTCATGGGTTTGAGACCAGCCTGAGCACAGGCTAAAAATAGAAAAACTAAGGCAAGAGGATCGCTTGAGCCTAAGAGTTGGAAGTTGCTATGAAGTGTGATGCCACAGCACTCTACTGAGGACAAGTTGAGACTCTGTCTCGAAATAAATAAATAAATAAATAAATAAATAAATAAATAATAAGAGAGGAGGGAGGGAAGAAGGGAAAGAGAAAACAGCTAAGTGTATAGGGCACAAAGACACATCAATACAGGAAGAACTTATGATCTAGTGCAGGAAATAAGATATGTACATAAATAATTGAAATTCAATGTAGAAAACAGTAAGTGCTATAAGAATGATAGAAAATAGATGTTCTAGAAATAACCCCCCTGGAAATTTTGCATATGGAAATAAAGTAGATAATAAACTGACATTTAAACAATAGCCAGAGATTAATTTATTCAATAAAGAGTATTAAGGCAACTAACAAGTTCCTTTGGGAAATGATATAGTTGGATCCCTACCTAACTACACTGAGATAAATCCCAGATGGAGAAAAAAAATCAATGTATTATAAAAAAGAAATTATAAAAATGCTAGAAGAGAGCTAGGCGCCCATAGCACAGCGGTTATGCCACCAGCCACATACACTGAGGGTGGTAGGTTCAAATCCAGCCCCAGCCAGCTAAACAACAATAACTGTTAACAAAAAATAGCCGGGCGTTGTGGAGGGTACCTACAGTCCCAGCTACTTGGGAGACTAAGGAAAGAGAATTGCTTAAGCCCAAGAGTTTGAGGTTGCTGTGAGCTGTGATGCCATGGCACTCTACCAAGGGTGACATAGTGAGACTCTATCTCAAAAAAAAAAAAATGCTAGAAGAGAATGGGAAAATGTTTTATATAAAACATAATAAATAAAAGGGTTATAATTTAAAAATAATGAGTTTTTAAAGAATGAATAAGGGTTAGGTGCAGTGGCTTATGCCTATAATCCCAGCACTTTCGGAGGCTGAGGCAGGAGGATTACTTGAGGTTAGAAGTTTGAAACCAACCTGGGCAACACGCGAGGCCCTATCTCGACAAAAAAAAATCAAACAGGCTCAGTGCCTGTGGCTCAAGCCGCTAAGGCGCCAGCCATGTACACCCAAGGTGGCGGGTTCGAATCCCCAGCCCGGGCCCGCCAAACAACAATGATGGCTGCAACCAAAAAATGGCCAGGCGTTGTGGCGGGCACCTGTGGTCCCAGCTACTTGGGAGGCGGAGGCAGGAGACTCGCTCGAGCCCTGGAGTTGGAGGTTG
>CAUYQV010089205.1:0-36859 GCA_963574575.1 Galagoides demidoff
CGGGCGCCTGTGGTCCCAGCTACTTGGGAGGCGGAGGCAGGAGACTCGCTTGAGCCCAGGAGTTGGAGGTTGCTATGAGCTGTGATGCCATGGCACTCTACCCAGGGAGATAGCTTGAGGCTCCGTCTCAAAAAAAAAAAACAAAAGAAGAATAATATATGGTAGTTAAGACTAATTTTGAAAAACACAAAAGATACACAGTTTAAAACGAAAAAGTCACCCATAGTTCCAGGACTGTTAACACAATTTGTTTTGTTTTTTCTTTATTAAATCATAACTGTGTACATTAATGCATTGACGGGGTGCAACGTGGAATGTTTACATCTAACTGATTAACATAACCATCACCTCACTTACTTATTATATTTTCTCCCTTTGTTTAATGTGGATCCTTTTTCAAAGTTCAGTGGCTTTGTTTATACAGTTCTACCACCTGCCATCTTTCCTTAGCACTGAAGCATAAGCATCTTCTGTATTCTGAATACTCCTCAAAGCATCATTTGCAGGGACTGGAAAAGTAATATCCCTTTTTAGATAACCGTTTGCTGGTATATATTTATCAGCCACTTCTTTGAGAAAAAAAATAAAAGCTCTGATTGGTTGCACTTGTAAACACTCCAAACTATGGCCAGTTTTAAGCTACCAACAAACACCGATACACAGAGATGGTAAAAAGCTTCCACCCCACAGATACATTAAACGTAAACCACCTCAAAAACACAGATCAGCGACTTTCAACAGGTGTCATGTCATGCTGTGCCATGAGAGGATCTTAGATGTGCTGTGAAAAGTTTTGAAGATCATTAATTAAATTATTTTCAAAAAAAGTTCAAAGTATAGTCTTTTTTTGATGAATATAATTTAAGTGTACTGTGGAAGTTTGTAAGTTCAATTGTGTTGCAAGATAAGGTCGAAAAACACTGACACAGATGACAGTAAAATGTAGTTAAATAATTAAGAAGTGAAGGATTTTCAGTCTTATATTACTTTGTTTTCAGTCAATGCTTAATCACCTCATGGTTTGTTTTTCTGATATGAATACTGATAACACTTTGTTTGTGGTAGTATTACCTTGGATATGTTTCCTTCTCTTTCTTTCCAACACTTCTGTTTTATTTTATTTAGGTGTGTTATTTGTGTTTTTAAATCTTGTATGATAGTATGTATATAATTGTCATTCATTGTGATTTCTGATATAATGAGCTTGTTTCTCCACATTTGTGCTACATCCTTTGTTAACTAGGCCTTTTTTGGACTTATTTAGTCTTCCTGCCAGTTTTTGGCTGGGGCTGGGTTTGAACCCCCACCTCCGGGATATAGGGCCGGTGCCCTACTCCTTTGAGCCACAGGCGCCACCCTAGTCCTCCTTTTTTTTTTTTTGATTTTTTGTTCATTTGCTTTTGTTTTTGACCGATAGAGTCTCCTCTAGTCCCTCTTTTTCTCCTGTTGTTTTGAAAAGTTTGAGTTTTAATCTCTTCTTTTAGTGGTAACCATTAATAAAGTTTTAATGAACACATTTCACCATAGATTTTTCTTCCCCTGTTTATGGTTATTCGGTATTTCTGCCAACTTCTTGTTTATGGCAAAGCACTTGGCACGTTTTAACGACTGTATCCACTGAACTTCTTCCCTGAACTTTCATCTTATAATTATCGGGAATTTTGTTCCATTCTTTTCTACACACAAAAATTAATGGTCTTGTTTTTAGCATTCCTCTGCATGTTAAACTTGCAATTATATTTTATCATCGTTTATACTGGTGTTTTGTACAGCTCACCTCTTTTTTCTGGGTATAAATTATTTCATACTGAGTTTATATACTTTAGTAACTGTTTCAGCAGAAGCCTGTAAGTGGTAAACACTTTAAATATTTGTCTGTTTGTGTCTTAATTTTGACTTCTTTAGAATTATTATCTAAGCTTCCTACACATTTATTATCTGAGCTTCCTATACAATTCTAGGCTAAGGCTTATTTTTTCACAGTCCTGTAAAGGTATTAGTCCTTTGCCTTTGGTCTTGATGCTTGTTGCTAAGTAATCTCAGCTCAGCCTAGCTTGTGTTTCTATTAAGGTAATTGGCTTGCTTTCTTTCAGTACAGTTTACAATTTTGTTCTATCTTTAATGTTTATAGTTTTAAGCCCAACGTACCTAGGGATGAATTTCTTTTTATGTATCTGCCTTGGCATTTGATGGGTACTTTAATAGTCACGGGTGGGTTATTTTTTGTTTTCAGTTTTGAAAACGATCAGCACTTGATCCCTTCGTACACTGCCTCTAGGCTATTCCCTTTTAGCTTTCTGGCGGTGCCTGTCTGTCATTCTGTACTTTGAGTCTTCTAACTGTTCTCTAATAGTGTTCCTCTCTATTGCTTTGTGCTGTTTCCTGTCTATCTAATGGTTGTTCTATCGGAAGGTTACAAAAACGGGGGCCCCGAGGTCTACGCATGAGATGTCATTTTCCCTAAAAATTTTGCTTTCATATTTCAACTAGTCTCTTTGAACCTGATACCTTCTTCTTGATGGATTCTCTTCTATATCTTGGAGAATTCTCCTTTATATCACCCTCCTTTAGGCAACCACGAGTGTATTTTCTGTCTGTATAAATTTTCCGATTCTAGGCACTCCATGGAAAGGGAGTTATATAATACAGAGTCCTTTGTGACTGGCACCTGTCACGTAGCTTACAGTTTCCTAGGTCACCCATCTCGTCGTTATAATCATACTTCATTTCTTTTTAGTGTCAAATAGTATTTCATTGTATGGACAAACCACATTTCGTGTATCCATTCATTTTTTTGTGAGTACTTAGGTTGCTCTTATCTTCTGGTAGTTGCGAGAAAAGCTGCTATGAACACGAGTGTACAAATAACCTGTTTGAGTCCCTGCTTTCAATTCTCTGGAATGTATACCTGGAAATGGAATTAGCGGATCATAGCATCAGTCTGTTTAAGTTTTTGAGGAACCAGCATATTCTTTTCCACAAAGTTTGCACCATTTTACATCTCCCTAGCAATAAACAAAGTTTCTGATCTTTCTACGTCCTCACGAACATTTATTGTCATTCTTTTTGATTATAATCGTCCCAGTGGGTGTGAAGGGGCAGCTCGTGGTTTGATTTGCATTTCCTTCACGGTCAATGATGCTGAGCATCTTTTCCTTGGCCAGTGATAGACTTTCTTTGAAGAAATGTTTCTTCAGCTCTCTGCCCATGTTTTGTGTTGTCTTTTTATTATCAAGTCTCTATTAATAGAATAGAAACACACATAAATTCTCTGTCAAGGAGATGTAGCTGAAGCTGCAGAGACTCTCACGTACAAGAACCCGTCTAAGCTCTCAGTAGGCTCTAGCAGTGTGTTCATAGGAACATGTATTTTATAAAATTTGGGGAAAAATTATTTTTAAACAACGGTTGTTAAGTTGTTCTTTTCTATCCTGACTTCCCCTCAGATTCAGTTCCCTTGAGTCTGATGGCATTGGAGTAGTCATAGAAATTTTATATTCAAAACTATATATGTGTGTGGGTATATAGATGTATTTAAAGGACACTCAGATTGTACAATATAACCATAACACCTGGATCTGCCTCTACTTGTATATAGTTAATTCTACATCTTCCTCTCTAGAGCCTTCTCTTTTAATTGTCAAATGTCTTTTTTGGAAGTCAAAATCTCTACATTAAATCTTCCTTTCTTTGGCACATTTCTCCTCTGAAGAGATATAGTTCTCATTCAGGTAGGTGATGACTGCTTTGGGAAGGATTAGTAAACAGCATTCTAGAATGTTCTTCCTTTGATTTCTCCTTTCCTTTCAGCTCCTGTCATCACCACTCCTCTTGAAACAGTGGATGCCTTAGTCGAAGAAGTGGCTACTTTTATGTGTGCAGTGGAATCCTATCCCCAGCCTGAGATTTCCTGGACGAGAAATAAAATTCTTATCAAGTGAGTATTCTGCCTTTTTGTAGTAAGAGCGTCCATTGCTGCCTTGCAGTTTACCTCTGATATAACTCTGATATAAACCCCAGCTCCTGGCTATATTTACCTTCTGGAATTTATAGAATGCAATTTTCCTCATTTTATAGATGGAAGATGTACAGTTCAGTGAACTTAAGAAAATTTGTTAAAACAAAATAGTGATTTTACTGATGTAGGGTAGTTGGGGATATTTGGGGGCTTATTGACATGGGGAAGTCAGATAAGCCCCCTAGTTAGAACCAGAAGAAATTTTGCTGCAATTAGGAAACACCATGATAGCCTAAGTCTGGGACACAGGTGCCCAGTGATGCTGGCAGTTAATAGGGACCAGCCTCATCTCCTGTGCTTCTAATATCCCAGCAGAGTGAAGTACATTGTCTAGGAGTCTTACTTCTAGGTCACCATCTCCTTTATTTTTGGAAAGTTAGAAGGGATTCCCAACATAAAGTGAGGCAGCCTTTGAAACCAGTGGAATTCTTATGTGGTAATAAAGATTATGTTATCCTCTTCCTCATTATAATAGTTACTTGATCAAAAATATTCTAAAATCTGTAACAAAGTGAAATCGTGGGTTTTCCAGTAGGCAGTGTAGGTCCATGTAGGTTGCATTAAACCTAAATGTATCTCAATCCATCTGTGCAGCTATAACAATAATACCATGGATGGATGGCTTATAAGCAACCGAAATGTACTTCCCACAGTTATGGAGGCTGTTAAGTCCATGTTGGAGGTGGCAGCAGATTCAATGTCTAGCGGGGGCCTGCCTCCTGATCTGCAGATGGCATCAATGGGGGAAGAGGTGAGAGAGCTCTCCTGGGCTCTTTGAGAAGGGCACTAATCCTACTCATGAGAGCTCTACCCTCAAGTTCCCATCGCCACGCAAAGTCCCTAACTCCTAACACAGTCACATTACACATCAGGTTTCAACCTATGAATTCTAGGGGGTCATAAAACCTTCGTTCTACAGCAAGTGCTTACACTAGTATCCATAGACTGGAACCTGTGAACTTGGACGACATTGTTAGTTTCATTTACCTTGAACTGAAAGGTAGTGTTCCCCTCTATTGTGCATGGTGTCATGTGGGGAATGACCCTGCGCCCTGGTAGCCCTCAACTACTCTGGCAGGCCAGCTGTCCCAGAACATCTGCAACAGGAAGGCTCATGGACCCAACTGAGCAATTTGAAATAGTTTTGAGCATCTCTTACAATCCGGATGGACTGAGAATTTCCCAAATCATCAAGTCCTGGGTCCATTTCTGCTTCGCAAGTTTCCCCTCAAATTATCTTTTTCTTCTTGAATTATACAACAAGCAGCAGCAGCAATAGTGACAACAGCAAAACCAGGCCACGGCTTCAACATGTGCTTGGACATTTCCCAGCTAAATATCCGAGTTTATCATTTACAAGTTCTGTTTTGCATATAATTGCGGGATACCACGCAGCAAAGTGCTCTACTCCGATGGAGAGGTCCCCTTTCCTTCCTATTCCAGAAACAAGTTGCTCATTTCCGTCTGAACCCTCACCAGGAGTGGTTTTTAGCATCCTATTTCTACCAACTTCTCCTTGTGGTAACTCAGGTTTTCCCTAAGATGCCTGAGCCGCTCTCTGCCGTGTGCCTTACTTCCTTCCAAGTCCTCAGGAGCAGAGTCTTTAACATGCATATTTCTACTGAAAATCTCTAAGTTTTTCTAGTACGCTCCTCAAAATTTGTCTCTGCTCTGCCCATCCCCCAATGGCAAAGCACATTCACATTTTTTAGGTATTTGATGCAGCAGCACGTACTTCCAGGAAACAAAATGTGTCTTTATTTCCCAGCGTGGCTATAACAAAGTATCACAAACTTAGCAGCTTGTAACAATGGACATTAATTTATTATCTTTATAGTTCGGGAGGTCACAAGTATGAACTAAATCTCCCTGGGCTACACTCAACGCGAAGTGTTGCCCGGGCTGAGTTCCTTCTGAAGGCTCTAGGGAGGAAGCTGATTTCTTGCCTTTTACAGCTTCCAGAGGCCACCTCCATTCCTTGGCCCCTTCCTACGCGTGCAGAGTGAGCAACTACGTCTCTTGGACCTCAGCCTCCATTAGGAGACCTCAGACTCATCTTCTGACTCTTCTGCTTCCCCCTCCCATATCCATGAGGGTGGTATTATTGCATCCAGCCCTTTTGGACAATCCAGAATGCTCCATTTTAAGATTCTTAACATCTGCAAAATCCCCTTTGCCATGTAGGGTCAGATAATCACAAGAGCTAGTGACTAAGACAAGAATCTTTGGTGGGTTGTTATTCTGCTTACCAAACACATTTGACGTCAAAAAAAAAAAAAAACAAACCCTTATTTGGTTTAGAAAAACTTAACTTTTATATTGATGCTTCCCTCTGAATTCCTTTCATTGCTCTACTTCCCTTCTCAACAAATAGTTTGTATATAATGTAATAGCTGATGTATTCAAAGCATATATTTTTGCAATTGAAGCTGTTTGCTTCCTGATGCGTCCTATATGACTAGGACTGTGCCTGGCACTTATGAGCACTCAGTAAGCATTTGTTTAAGGAAAGAATGCGTATTCAAGCAATACTTATGTCTGTCACTCTTTCTGGTTGTTATACTGTGTGAGTCCATGCTCATTTCTTAGCTGCTCCTTCCCAGTAATTACGGGGAGAAGTATCGTAACCAAGTGTATCTTGGTTTTAATATACTTTTCTGAATGAAGTAAACTTTACATTTGGTTTTATCAACAGACACCACCCTTTGAAAGCATTTTTGGAAGGACTCAGTGGGCCTCTGGTTATCGGAGCCTCGGAAAAGTTAGACTAGAACATGTGCTTTACATTACCAAGCAAAATTCTTCTGTTGTTCAGAGCTCATTCCCATCTTCACTCCACTCCCTCACTGACACATCGTCAGTTTGATTGATTAACCACAGCTGAAAAAATCCCCGATGACACGCTAACGTTCCATCTTCCTCTGTGACCTGCAGGCTCTTTGACACCCGGTACAGCATTCGGGAGAATGGGCAGCTCCTCAGCATCCTGAGCGTGGAGGACAGCGACGATGGCATTTACTGCTGCATAGCCAACAACGGCGTGGGAGGGGCTGCCGAGAGCTGCGGGGCTCTGCAAGTGAAGATGAGTGAGTGGCAACGGAGTCCTCTCTTGACTTTAAAGCCGATTTGATACACTTTGAAATAGCCAGTAGACCGAGACTCCCTCATACCTGGAGGTTCAGCAGCAAGACAAGTTCAAGTACAAAGCATAAACCTCTTATTCCTGCCGTCTCCTACCACACTCAGGCACGCCTTTCTATCCTCTCCTGTTTCTTGTCTTCACACGGCTCTGTGCTTCTTCCGCCCTGGCCTCTTCCATTGGGGAGCACCCCTCTAAAACCTCTACCCTGTGCCTTTGAAAGGTCGCTCTGCTACAACCAAGCACTCTATTCCTCTCCATCCCCTTTGCAAACGCTTTTCCTACTTGTTGCCTTATTTCAAACTTGATTTTCTTCTGAGTGACTTTCTGCTATAATGGAGTCTATTCTTCCCCATCTTGCGTCTGCCTGGCTAGCAAGTGCTGAGTATTAATTTCCTAGCCCTGTTGCTGCTTTTAAGCCATTATGCTCTGTATTCCTGTGCAAAGTCGTTCCTCTCGTGAGGGCTCATGCCGCTCTGCTCGGCCTCCTCCCTAACTCTAGCCATCGTGGCATCTTCTCACTGCCAGGCACTCCCCTGTTCTTAACCATGACTTGGATTCTGGGCTCATCATATTTCTACACATCCTAGTCCTGCCGGCATCCTGAGAGATTTTAAGAACCATGAATTGGAACCATTAGCCATGTAATCCTCACACTTCCTCAACTTCTGCAAATCCAATAACATTTATCATAATTCTTTATCAGACTAGCTGATCAGCGAACCACACTTGGCTTGTCCCTTCCTGGTGATGATCTACATTTAAAAATCTAAAACTTCAGTATATTACTCTGTAACTGGGGACTATGTGCATCTCTGTCAGGTGAGGAGAGCATGTCCATGCACTCAGGACTTGCCTCCAAGGACAGTTGGTGGGTACCAACTCCCTCTGTCTCCTTCTCAGCTCAGAGCATCTAAGCTCGTCATTCTCTCCTCATACTAGACGCTGTCACCAGCCTCACACATTCTCCTGCCCTTGATTCCTTCCATTCTCCTTCCACTGACCCTCAGTTGAGATCGTCTTTCCCCCCATACTTAGTTTGCTTTTCTACCTGGTGGTGTATCATCAAACACTCCCCTGCTAGCGTCTTCAAATCTCACCATCTCCTGGGATGTAAGCACCAGTCCTTGCAATAACATAATCTTTATCTTCTCTTCTCTGACACTGAATGACCGATGGGAAAAATCAAACCTGTTGGCACCACATAGATTAGTGGAATCTAGGTCCACGCGAGACCTTTATTTGTTAGGTTTGCATGTTGATTTCATCATTATCTTTTATTGTCATTTTTCTGGAGGAAATCATCTGGTACTTTTTTCAGAGTGCGAGGACATGAGATAATTTCTGAATCTTTGCAAGGCCAAAAGTCTTTACTTTGCCCTCAATCTTGGGTAATAGTGTTGCTGGCTGTAGAATCAGAATTTTAAAACTACGTTTCCTTTTAGTAGACAATTATCCATTGTCATCGGACACCTCTGTTGCACATGAGAAGTCTTTTTCGTAATTCTTTCTTATTTAAATCTGATGTTTATCCTTCATAAAAATTCTAGAATTTTTCATTCTATTTTTAGAGTTCATAAATTTCACAAGCTTATAAGGATATGTTAGGTGGGCTTTTTTCCTTATTATTCCCTCGTTTTGGGTGGAGCTTTTTGATCTAAAGACCGAAGTATTTTTCAAAATGAGTACATGTTTATCTATTCTTTTTTTTTTTAGAGACAGAGTCTCACTTTGTCGCCCTCCATAGAGTGCTGTGACATCACAGCTCACAGCAACCTCCAGCTTTTGAGCTTAAGTGATTCTCTTGCCTCAGCCTCCCGAGTGGCTGGGACTGCCACAACACCTGGCTATTTTTTGTTGTAGTTTGGCCGGGGATGGGTTTGAACCTACCACCCTCGGTATATGGGGCCAGTGCCCTACTCACTGAGCCACAGGCACAGCCCATGTTTATCTCTTCTTTCTCCTTCTCTTTATTCTTTCTGTTTTCTCATTTTTGAACTCATAATTATGAAATCTGAGATTTCCTTTTTCAATTTTTTATGATTCCAAATTTTTCTCTTCGTATTCTCTGTATGTCTTGATAATCTACCCTGTCAGAGATTCCCTTAACTTCTTCTACATCACAAATATCATCTTTAGTATGACCATTCTGCTATTCTGAGTATTTTAATCTCACAAGTCATATTTTTAATTTCTAGGAATTACATTATTTGACAACCCTATCTATAGTAGGCAATGTTCACTCAGGCTTCTCTAAGAAATTCACTAGTGCATTTCTTTTAATAAGATATTTTCTTTTTTCCCTGCTATGTATTTGTTTCCTTTAGAATATATTTTGATTTTGTTTTGGTTTCTTCCTTTACATTGATAGTTTTCCCCAAATTGATCTTTTATGGTTTGGTTCTGAATATAAATGGAGTCTTCAGTTGACTAGAATGGGAAGCTAATGAGGATGGTGGGACTTTGTGGGTCAGCGGATGCGGCACTTACCCTGAGTAGGTTGAGGATGTGCTTCTGTCCTGCAGCAGGTGGGGCAGTGCGGAAATCAAGTCAGGACGCTGGAATGTGCTCATTTGCTAAATAATGCAGGCTTCGTTCTGAGAATAAAGCACATTTTAGTATTTCACTACTCTGTGGAATGACCTTTCCTTTGAATGTTTCTCTCTCTGGCACCATTGTTCTTGATCTGGATTGTATACTAAATCTTCTTTTCTTTTCCCCTTTTGCTTTCCCAGCCTCTCCTTAGGAGAGCTCATCCATTCACGTGGCTATACCCCCATGTAGTCATCCCAACTACTACAAGCTTCCTTCTTGCTTTGGAAGAGATGCTTCATGAGATCCTCAAGATCCCCCCATCCCGTCACGACTCCACCACCCTATTGCATCCCTCAAAAGCTCCCTGGCCAGTTTCCTTGTGGTCTATCAGCTCAGGCCTCAGGGCTGGCACATGGGATCCTTCTAGCACCTGCTTCAAGATGGCTGGTTCTGACTGTTCAGTACTCACAGCTCCACTCTGAATCATGGTCCCTTAGAGTGGGTATCCACAATCCACATGAGGATTCTACTCATTCCTCAATTTCCCACGGGTTCTCCTCACCCCTCACCCAACAGACGGCTAAGACATCTATGTCACTGAGAAGATAGGAGTTTTTCTCTTTAAGCAAAAATCTTCATCTAACACATTATCTGTGCCTCGGGTTTACCCTAGGGATCTTGTTCAGGGAACCCACAGAAGGAATAGATAACATTCTCTTTGACAATGTCATGGGGCTATCAATCAAGTCCTGAGCTAACCTTTTGCCATCAACTGTAGGACAGCACAAGTCACAATTGAGGTACTTGGCCAGTGCTTTATCTAAATGTAGATATTCACTGTTGTCCCCTACAGTGAGAGCTGTATGCTGCAGATAGCAGGCAAAGTGAGAAAGCTGATCTTTTTCATATAACATGTTTCAAAGCCTTTCTTATATGTTTGCCATAAGGCAGGGCCTTTGCAACTCCAAATGATAGTGTTTTTGTTAAAAATGAATAGGTCATGATGTCCTTGCAAATATTTTAGACAGAAACCGCCAAACTCCCTAGTCTCCTCCCACACATTGAAGTAGGAGAAAAAATTCCTTATTTCATGCTCTCCTCTGTCAAAGTAACAAATTGGTTATGGCACATGTCCTGAGGGAAATAAAATGCATCCCTTTTCTAGTAGTCTGTTCTGCAGACAACCCTCCACTCTGTATCTATAACATAAGATTACTAAGGACTTAAGCATAGTTTTCATTTTTCTATAAATGTTTCAAGTACTGGCATTCCCAACTAATTCTTCTCTATGTTGGGTTTAATAACTTCTTCCTTGAAAAGCTTCTTACTTGAGAATACCAATTAGCTGACATAAACTATTTCTTCTGGAAGATTAACTTGATTGTTTGCTATAGCAGTAAACATTTTCTCTGCAGAACTAAGTCCCATTAAGTTGTCTGGCAGAATTTTTTTCGAATTACGAATATAATTATACCTGGTTTATTTTCTAGGGATAAGTTTATTTAACTAATTGTCATCAGGCTCAACAGTCAACATAAGACGAAAACTAAATGGAAAATTGGTCACAATTCAAAGCTGTCTAAAGATAGAAGGGTTGTCTCAAAAAATATCCAGCCCTGTACTATGAAACATAGTATCAACAATGGCTGTATACTTTTTAGAAAGTCTCATATACTTATACCAAAATTTTATTTTCATTTTTTCATGTCTATAGTGTAAATTCAATAATGCTTCATTTCTCTAGTGACAGCTTATATTACTCAACTTTTAATTAACTATCTTTTAAAGTCAGGAGTGCTATGATAACTTATGCTCCGAATATTTTTCATAAATTTATGTTTTGCTACTAAGATTTTAATAAAGCAGAGATAACCCAGACTTTTAAAACTGATTTCTATTCGATATCCACCAAAGATCTGTCTTAGCATGGGATGAGTTCTGCAATGTAACATTCCTAAAATGATTTTTTCTTTTTTTTGGCCAGGGGTGGGTTTATACCTGCCAACCTGCCACCTCTAGCAGATGGGGCCAGTGCCCTACTCCTTTGAGCCACAGGCACTGCCCCCTAAAAAGTGATTCTTAAAATGGATATTTAAAATTTAGTAGAAAGTTAGAAACTCTATATATTTAATATAGCCATGTTGTCTTATTACTTTTGAATTTTTGTTTTCCTTCAGAACCTAAAATAACTCGTCCTCCCATAAACGTAAAAATAACAGAGGGATTAAAAGCAGTTCTACCATGTACTACAATGGGCAACCCCAAGCCGTCGGTGTCTTGGATCAAAGGGGACAGCCCCCTTAGGGTAAGTGATTATTTTGTTAACACGTGTATATAAAACATATTTACATGGTGCATATTGCAAGGGTCAT
Organism: Galagoides demidoff; assembly: GCA_963574575.1. Classification (NCBI taxonomy): domain Eukaryota; kingdom Metazoa; phylum Chordata; class Mammalia; order Primates; family Galagidae; genus Galagoides; species Galagoides demidoff. Next base: position 12,065 of record CAUYQV010089205.1, read on the forward strand.
GTCAAATCTATTCAGAGTAGAGGATAGATGTCTTAATACAATAATTAAGTGAGGTGATGGCTATGTTAACCAGTTAGATGTAAGCATTCTACATTGTCTATAAAATCAGTTCATTGTACCCCACAAATGCATTAATGTACACAGTTATGATTTAATAAAACAATTAAGAGGAAAATATAAAAACCAATGATGTAAGCTTCCAAGTCAATAAGAAAATTAAAAATCAAATAGAAAGTAGAGTGAAATAATGAGCAGAAATCAATGTAAAATAAAACAGAAAAGGATAGAAATAATAGAAAAGTTAAAAAAAATTACAAATACAATAATTCCTTGTGCACTCAGTTACCCACTTACAAACTTCTAGTATCAAATTTTTTCCGTATACATTTTACCCAAATCTAAATATTTCTGTTTGCATATACACAAACCCTGGGCATTCCAGGTGGGGCTGGCTAGGGAAAAAAGCAAAGATGGGAACCGATAACATTCAGGATGGGAAAGAAGACAATGCAAAGACAAATCCAGGGTCTTCTTTATTGGTTAGCTGGTTAAATCTTTTTTTCAATATTAGATCTCTGAGACTTAGGGGATAAAAAAGATGAAAATAAACTCCAGGCTTTAGAACTGCCAGTTTCTCGGAGGAGGAAGGAGAGAAATAGAAATGAGGTTTAAAGAGAAGAAATGAGAATGTTCTGGACAGAGGTTAGAGCAAGGAAACTCAAGTCTGATAAACACACACTTTGGCAAATCTGCCTTAGTCACAACGAGGAGTCGAATGAAAAATCTATTGTTCATATGCTTATTTCCTACTGCTTTTGTCTCTCCCTCCCACATTTACTGATAAAGTATTATACCACATCATTGTCTCTGTCCATCTTTGTAACACCCAACAGTGAGAGCGTAGACTCTGTTGACCATCTTACTCAGCCCAGCACTTTCCACGAGGAATACAGAGGTGTCAATATATGTCAGCTAATTGGTACAAAGTATAACATTGATTGGCTTTGTTTTATTTTAAATGAACAATGCTAATTTTTAATGATTATCTATATAACTCTCTGGCATTCCTTTTGCTATAAATCCTGGTGCATTTCCTCCAATGAAAATCAAAAGTGGTTCTATATATGTTACTGAACCGGAGATCTGAAAAGAAAATGGAAATGTAACATTTTAATTCCAAAGAGTAATTTTTATATTATTTGTGGAATTTTTCAAAAGATGTACATCTTAATCTATTTTTCTGAAGATATCATATAGGATGCAGAGTAAACAATATAGTTAAAAGCAATGCATTTATTTATTTATGTATATATTGAGACAGTCTCATGCTGTTACCCTGGGTAAAGTGCTGTGGCATCATAGCTCACATCAATCTCAAACTCTTGGGTTCAAGCAATCCTCTTGCCTCAGCCTCCCAAGTACCTGGGACTACAGGTGTGCCACCACAATGCCCAGCTAATTTTTCCGTTTTTAGTAGAGATGGGGTCTCATTCTTGCTCAGACTGCTCTCCAAGTCCTGAGCTCAAGCAATCCACCCTTGGCCTCCCAGAGTGTTAGGATTCTAAGCATGAGCCTCTGTCCCTGGCCAAAAGCAATGCCTTTCATCAAACAGACTTGGATTTGACCTTTAGGAAGTCCAGTAAGCCTTCATGTCTTTGTGTGATGAAAGAAAATAAAAATAACATATCTCATGGGATCATTGTGAAGGTAATTTTATTCGGATAATCTTGCACTGATTCATTCAATAATGTATGTTATATACAATAAGTGCCCAATAAAGATTAAAAATGGTATGTATTTTTGATGATCATAGCGATGATGATAAGTTGATGAAATATAGCAAACGTACCTTTGATAGAGCCACAGATGTTTTCAAAATTGTGTCCCTTTCTCTGGTAGGAAAATTCCCGCATTGCAGTTCTTGAATCTGGGAGTCTGAGGATTCATAATGTGCAAAAGGAAGATGCAGGACAGTACCGCTGTGTGGCCAAAAACAGCCTCGGGACAGCGTACTCCAAGCTGGTGAAGCTGGAAGTTGAAGGTAAGGAGCTGCAATCCTTCCTATTACAGTGTCATCAGTGGGCCCCATGTCTTACTGTGAAGGTTGTAGCTGGGCTTGAGAAAGAACAGAGCATGTAGCCCAATTTCCTCACCTATTCCAGATGTTAGTCCAGAAAGTCAAGACCATGAGAACAGGCTTGGGCGCGGTGGCTCACACCTGGAATCCTAGCACTCTGGGAGGCCAAGCAGGTGGATTGCCTGAACACAGAAGTTGGAGACCAGCCTGAGCAAGAGCAAGACCCTGTCTCTAAAAACAGCAGGGCACTGTGGCAGGGCCCTGTAGTCTCAGCTACTTGGGAGACTGGGCAAAAGGATCTCTTGAGCCCAAGAGTTTGAGGTTGCTGTGAGTTATGACACCACAGCATTCTACCCAGGGTGACAAAGTGAGAGTCTGTCTCAAAAAAAAAGAAAAGAAAGAAAGAAATAAAAGACTATCAGAACAGAAAGCAAAAATTGAACAAAGAGAAATTTTTACTAGTATAAAAAACGTCATTCTCCATCTATTCCCCACAATTCTTCTCTCATTAACAAGCTTAGGCACAACAATTTTAATCTTTTTCAACATATAGAATAACTTTTAAAAAGATGTGAAAAAGTATTCTGTATTCAGTCAATAGGAGTTAAGAAAAATAAAATACTAAGTCAAAATAGTTCTATAAGTTACATTGTCGAAATGTTTTTTAAATTATTTTTAAAGTCAACTAATTCAACAACAACTTGTGAATGGTCTTCACTGAGAAAGCAGAATCCAAACAGGTCTATGTATTCTATTCATTTGTTCATCGGTTCTTCTTGACCTAAAAGTATATCATAATTTGCTTAAAATAGGAACGAGCGGCACACTTGTACTGAGTGAAACAATCAAGTGCAAGACCTCTCCCAACTCTTCCTGTTACAAGGCATAGAATTAACTTCTCATTTATAAAGTAGGGTTTATGGTATTTAATGAAGTTAGGTATTGACAGTGTTTAGCTGAGTGTCTAATCCTTGGCCTACATTCAATAAATGTTGACTATAAGAATTATCACCTATTTTTCTGCTTTTCTCTTAGCTGATGGATACAGTGTTGAAGTATCACATCCAGGCACAAATTATGGTTCAATCAGGAAAGACTTCAAGGGTTTTCCTATCTTACTTCAATTCCATCCTACTCTCCCTGGGCCAAAATCTATCCTTTCCTGCCTCTTTCCCTTCTTACTCACACAGTTTTCTAATATCTCCTTTTAGATTATTTTCATTTCATAGATGGATCTTCCTTCACAGCTTTAATGATTTCATGTCCCACCTTCACCTCTGATTTAGGTAATATTTTTACGATGTCATTGCATCAGTTGCTCATACCGTTCCTATTACCTTCTCATGGAAAAGCATGAGATTGGTGGGAATAGTGGCTGCCGGAATATAAAAAGATTATGTTAAAGTATTTTTTAGCATAATTGTTATAATTTAATATGTGCTAAATCATCAGTGCTAAAGTTTAATATGCAACAACCATTTAGTGTGACTTACTCAGTAAAAGCCAAATAAATATACAAACACACTCAGACACACATTCAGACTCATTGGCTATCTACCTACTGAGATTCAGTGTTTCCTTGAACTGTCTGGGGAATAATGTAGTCAATGCTATTGATTTGTAGAAAATACCACAAAGAGTTAAAAAAAAAAAAATTCTGACCTTCTGATTCAGGCCCCACCTCTCCTCACTCAGACCAGAAACAGACATCTATTTAATCTCCGCTCCTTCCCATCTCCTACCCCATTCCAACCTCATTATTCAACCGGTTCTAATTCCTACAGATTACAAACTACATAGTCCTTAAATTCACTCTTCCCTCCTTTTATTCAAACTAGCATTTTGCTCTCCCACCTTCCTTCTCAAACATTTCTCTTCTCTGAATGATAGTCCTGGTCTCCCGTGCCTCCTCTCTGTCTGGTGCCTTACCATCCTCTTAATTTATTTTCAGACAACCCCTTCTGCTCAAAAGTCTCTCTGAAAGGATGTGTAATGGGATAACTAACGCTTTAAAATGTACCATTGATGCTGAATGCTTGACCTGGATTATTTTGTTTAACCCTCACTAATAGTCTATGGGAACGTTCCTATCCTGTGCCACTTTAGGGACCTGAGGAATAGAGAGAACAGTTAATTTGCATAGGCCACACAAATGGCAGTGTTTAAGAAATTGAATAAGGCTGAATACTGTGTGTTCCATAAAAGAATAAGAGAGTCCAAGATGACATTGTCAAGTGCAGTATCAGAATGGAAGTGAGGGAAGAAGCCAGAACTCTGTAAAAGGAGGAGAGAGTTGGAGGTGAAAAAAAGTGACAATGAGTGTACACAAGTTTTTTTTCTAGTAAATTTGGCAGTGGAAGGGAAGGAGATAAGAGGGGACAGTAGCTGGAGGCGTGTGTGGCATGTAGGTTGTGTTACTTTGCAAGATTTCTCTTTTAAGAAGATTGAAATGGTTTTTTAAAAATTGAAAATGCTAAAATATTAATAAGAAGGAACCCAGAGAGAAGGAAAGAAAACCTGAACATACAGGAGAGAGGGAACTACCCAAGGCGACGTGGTGCTTGAGAGTGTACTCAGGGGCCAAGGGGAAGCATATACTTTATATGGAGGATGACCACATGTCCCAGTTTCCCCAGGACATTTCCAGTTTACACCTGTTGTCCTGGAATAATTATTAATAGAGTCACTCTTTTACTTTCAGAAGTACCCAGGCTTCTATGATAAATTATATGGTCTCTCCGTCTTACAAGGAAGGGAGAACATCCTTCCTTGTAATAGGAAGAAAGAAGAGGGGGGTTTTCCGGTGTAAATAAGTGCATCTGTTTGGTGAATGGAATTTGAGAAAACTCCGTTCTCATGGTATCTGTTTCCTCTAAGAAGTAAAAATTAAGACTATCCTTTGAAAATACTTTTGCAAGTGGGCCAGGGGAGGGGATGAGGACCATGGAAAGATTTTAAAATAGACATTCGATGGAAGAGATGACTCACAAAAGAAGCTAAGATTGGAGGGCTATGTTAAAGCTTTAGCAGAGAATGGGATGGTGAATATGAACTGGCATCGATCTGCACGGTCATAGGGTTCCCCCCACTGAGTATTGCTCTGCTGCCCAGGTATAAGCTCAGAAAAAGTAAAAAGCTAAATACAAAGCCATGACCTAAATGTTGCAGTTTGCCAGGAAGGAAAATAGGGCAAGATATTTGAGAATATTGCAAGAGAGAGATTGAAGCAATGAATTGTGGACTCTTTATGGACCAACTACAACTAGGATTTAAATCCAAATACTAGATGTCCCAGGATTTAGACCTTGGATTAAACACTATAATTCCTGCAATATGACAGACAACATAATGTATAAATATTCCTACTACAAATACCCAGAAATGCTGGGTTAGTTGTATCATTCATAAGAATGAAATGTAAATCTCTAGAAGTCAGATATAAATTGGAATTTAAGAAAAACACAGAACAGCAAATTCATGAGCTGGTTCCCCGTTTCCTGAAGGTAGCAGGAGAGGTGCCCATCTCTATAACCTGGGAGATTCCTTTGAAGACCTTAAAGGGGCAGGAGACAAGGTCTTGGGCCCAGGTGAAGCAGAAGTTAGCACTGAGACCCTTGTCTAAAGCTGAGACCCACACAGAGGAAAGATGGGCCAGAAAAATTCCATCCACAGGCACAAAAAGACAACACGAAGCTTGTCTGTCTTTACCTGAATTCTAGTTGTGAGATAGGAAAAAATCAGTTTTCTTTACATGAAAATTCACCTCTTAGAATTAGACCTTTCCATGGGCTGATACTGACTTTAATACTACCCGCACAGACTAGAGATTCCCAGCCGGAGAAATAAACATAAAAATTGGTTCCAAGTCAAAAGTTCAACAATAAAAATGTTCAAAAAAGAAGCGCTTACCCAGCTCATGTGGGATTTCTTAGATGAAACCACACTCAGAAAGATACACCTATAGAAAACAGCCTGCCTGGGGTATTAGCTGAGTCACATGCAAGGCAAATTCAGCTCAGCAAACAATAGAATAGAGACCACAAAATAAATATGCTTCAAGTAATTAAAGGCACAAAAGGAGGAATTAAAAAAAATCAGGAAAGAGAAAGGCAGTTTTGATCAATAATTCATTATAATTTAAATAAATACTATGATTGAAATTAAAATTTAATGGCTGAGGAACGCTATAGTAGACAGAGATAGAGATAACTCAGCCTTTAGAAGTCAACTCTTCAGAATTCAGTGCAGACAGATTGGAAAGATGGGAAAGATGAAATTGAATTTAAGAAATAATGAAGGATGTTACATATGAGAGGCGAACATCAAAACACGACGGCTGAGAACTCCCCAACAGTGAAGAAAGTTTTACATCTTCAAGGACGCGGTGTCCCAAGCACCAAAATAAAAAGCAGATAAGTAAACAGTCTCGTGCCCAGATGCATCATAATGGAACAATGGACACAAAGAGGTGATTTTAAAATAATGATGAAAAGACAGATTACATATGAGGGACCACAGTTAGGATGTCAACAATAGAGAGAGGGCATGAAAAACTATCATCTATTCTTATGATTTAGTATAGTTATGTGCAGGATTTTTTAAACAATGAACTTTAAAAGGTGTATAGACTCATCTTAATAATTTAACTACCGACAATTTACCTCAGGGAATATTTACACAAGTGTACGTTCAGGATGAATTATTCAAAAGATGCTTATAATTGCAAAAAATTTGATAGAACTTACATTTGTATCCATAAGAGACTAATTAATGTGATGAAATTGCACAGAGCCACTAGAAAGAATGACCTAGATCTGTATGTATTAAATTCTAATACTATCCACTGTATATGTGACTTAGGACTGTTTGCCATCCCTGAGCTTAAGTTTATCTTTAAAATAGAGATAAAACAGCACTTGCCCCTTACATTGCTGTGATTATTAAACAGTTAACCCTACTCTTGTCATTTCTATTATTTATTTATTTAATAAGTATTTGCATACTGCTTACCATGTGCAAGGTGCAGATTTAAGGGATTTAGAAATATTAGTTCATTACCAATATAATATGTTCGTAAGTGGAAAAGGAAGTTAAAACACAATATACCCTGTATGTTAGAGTACGATGTCAACCCAGGTCTTAGCAGTCATCATCTCCCCATGTATAATTACATGGGGGATTATCTTCCATTTTATACTTTTTAGGCACCATACTTTTTTAACTTTTATAAAGAAACTTTTTTTTTTTTTGAGATGGAGCCTCAAGCTATCCCCTTGGGTAGAGTGCCATGGCATCACAGCTCACAGCAACCTCCTACTCCTGAGCTCAAGCGAGTCTCCTGCGTCCGCCTCCCAAGTAGCTGGGACCACAGGCGCCTGCCACAACGCCCGGCCGTTTTTTGGTTGCAGCCATCATTGTTGTTTGGCGGGCCCGGGCTGGGGATTCGAACCCACCACCTTGGGTGTACGTGGCTGGCTCCTTAGCCGATTGAGCCACAGGCGCCGAGCCGTTTTCATTGCTTTGTTCCCAGAACATACTGTCCATATTTCCATTTTTCATCTCTTACTTTAATTACTGTTTTGTTTCTCAATATTAAGTGCAGATGTTCATCACTTTGTGCAGTAGTGCAGTACTGTAAAAATGATTATTCAAGAAGAAATCATGCAGTGACTTTGATCAATAGGAAAAATTATAGTTGTTCCCATGACCTTTAAATTTTTCATCCAAACATCAAAATCTTTCTTACTGTATCTTTTAAAGGTAAAAAGAAAGAAAAAACATATTAAAACTAATACTGATTTAGTATCCTTTTATGCAAAACATTAGAATCATTGAAATTAACATTTTGTTTCCTTATAAAAACTTATTATGAATAGTTTGAACAGTGCATGCCAACTTCTTGTGATTTTTATAACAGTACAAAGTAAGCATCTTTTCTTGCCTTGACAATTTGTCATAATCCTCTCTAAGTTTAGATCCACTTCCAACATTCTGTCCTTTGAACTTTTCTGTGTTGTGAAACATCTCCTAGAGTTCCTTTGGCTACATATGTAGAATCCATCAGAGCAGCAGTAACATCAACATTTCCATGGTCACCTATTTCTTTCTGTAACTCCACTTAGGTTCAATTCAAGTTTTGCTTCTAGCATTATTCATCTTTTATTTATTTGACGCACTCTCATCTCTTTTGGACAATTCCCTATTTAGATTACTTATTTTCATATATAAGTATCTCTCAAGAGAAAAGGAGGCATGGCAACCATATGCTTTTACTGTTTTTGCATGAACTGAATAACAAATGTTCATCATCAAATCACCAGTAGACTTTGAAAGAACTCATTAAATTGGTCTCAGATATGATGAATGTCTATTATTTATGTAGAGATTTTTCTACTGAAGACATAGCCACAAAGTTTATGCAATTATTTATAGTCTATGCATTGTGGTAAATAAAATTTAAACTACATCATTTGAGAGAACTGGTAATCATTTAACTAACTCATGGTAATTGAAATTCGTATGTGTCTTGTAAGACAGTGCAAAGCAAGGGATGTCGATGTGTACATACCTGGACATCATCAGTCTTGTCTTTACCTCTAGGCACATAATAGGTTATCAAGAAAGAAATTGTTCAATGAAGAAAGGGGGAGAATCTTTGCGGGAAAGCTGGATTTCTATACTTTTTAAATAAATGATGCTTTTTTATACATGGTTTTAGTTCTTCTGTTTTAGAGACTAAAAAAAATAGATTCTCATGCTTTACTTTTAGAGAACCACATGCAAATTTGAAACTGCATTACATTACAGGCTGACCTCTGTGTCCCTCGATTGAATGAAGGAGACCAAGTTGTACTGATCAATGGTCGGGACATTACAGAACATACCCATGATCAAGTTGTCCTGTTTATTAAAGCTAGCTGTGAGAGACATTCTGGGGAACTCGTGCTTCTAGTTCGACCTAATGGTAAGTATTCTGTGTAGTACTGGATATTTGTTATAATTCACTAGTATCTGTTACTGGACTCAGCAGCAAGAGTGCTGACTGAAAGCACAGTAGCCTCCATTCTCATTTGGAATAAAATCCAGTTCGTGACTACCTGTTCTCTCACTCAGCCTGGTTCACTCTCCTCTATTCTACACTGGCTTTCTTGCCATTCCTCAGATGTTATAATCTAATCAACTATATGAATATTTTGTCCTTGCTATTCCTTCTGCCTAATACACACATACACTCTTCTTGATTTTTATATGACTTATAGCCTCCATTCATTCAGGTCTCTGCTCAAATGTCAACTTCATAGTGGTTTTCTCTCCTGACTGCCATTGATAAAATAGCCTTTCTTTTTCTCCGGTTGCCCTAGTAGTAGTAAGTGCTCAATAAATACTTTTTGAATGAATGAGTAAATTTGAACTCTATTCCACCTTTAGAAAAAGTCCATAAAAAGCTATAGTTAAAGCAGTTTTTTTAAATCATATTTATGTTTTCAGGAGAAAAGTCTACTTGTCTAATCGTGTCAAATCTGGACAGCTGACTTGTTTATTACCTCCAACTCATAGTGTCCAAGGTTTTAGAAAAACCTTAAACAACATAAGTTGTGGCTCCTTTGCTAATTTCATAATTTTCCTCTTCAACAACCTAGTGATACAGAGCACTCAGTTGCTTCTAAAGCAGTTCACTCCATCTTTGGATAACTTGACCTATCAATTGAACTAAAAGTCCACCTCCCTTCAGTTGCATTATTCCTAATTCTATTGCTTTGTTCTGTGTAAAATAACTTAAATCCCTCTCCCTTCAGTTTTTTGACCATAGCTAATTTTATCAGGAATTTCCCTCCTTCTCTAGTTTATTTAACAGACCCAGAGCCTTCAGACAGTGTTCATATGGCATTGTTTCAAGTTCCTGCCATACTTTATCAATCTCCTCTAAGAAGAAAGTTGAATATGCCTACTCCCAGAAGTAGACATCTTCTAGTTTTATTCAGAACAGTTTATTATGAATCATAGTTTTAGCTATAGAATAATAACTATTTAATGCCATGTAACCACTTATTAAATATGTTACTAGGAAAATAAAATGTAATTAGAATTATAATATATTGATATCCCAGCTACTTGGTAAACTGAGGCAGGAGAATTACTTGAACCCAGAAGTTTGAGGTTGCTGTGAGCCAGGCTGACTCTATGGCCTATGCAACAGAGTAAGACTCTGTCTCAAAAAAAAAAAAGGTTTTCTACTTATATTGCCACTCCACTCAACCCTGCAGAATTTTGCAAGAAAATTCCTTATTTATATATTTTTGTTTGTTTTAAAAGCTACAGTGTTGGCTCACACTTGTCATCCCAGCCTTTTGGGAGTCTGAGATGGGGGATTGCTTGAGGCCAGTCAACATAGTGAAACCTTGTCTTTGCTAAAAATTTTTTTTAATTAGCCAGATGTGATGTCAGGTATATGGGTACCTATACCTCTAACTATTCAGGAGGAATTCAAGGTAGCAGTGAGGCATGGTCGTGAGATGGCACAACAACTTAGACAACAAAACAGGACACTCTTTAAAAAAAAGAAAACTCTTCTTGTTCACTTAAGTATTTTTGTTTATATTTTCATTCATGACAGGTAATTGGCTTTCTAGGACGATTAATAGGACTTCCTCAGAACTTTCTGTTTGACTTTTCAAGAAGCTTGTTCATTTTGACCTGATAGTAATTTATTACTAGTCATTTTCTGACACTTAAAACTAATTAGATTTTACACCATGATAATATTCTTTCAATTTTATTGTGTTTTCTCTGATTATAGATCCTACAGAACTTTAGTATAGTAGCTAATAGTAAAAGCTTTTTGTACACCTCATCTCTTTTATATGTTTTCATTTAATCCTCAGAACCATCCAGTGAGATGAATTAGCCTCATTTTAGAGATGAAGACACTTTGGCACCAAGACATTCAGTTACCTGCTCAAAATTTCATGACTGGTCAGAGCCAGAATATGAATAAGAGTTCTGCCTCAGGGCGGTGCCTATGGCTCAGTGGGCAGGGCACTGGCCCTATATACTGAGGGTGGCAGGTTCAAACCCAGCACCAGCCAAACTGTAAACAAAAAATAGGCTGGTGTTATGGTGGGTGACTGCAGTCCCAGCTACTCAGGAGGCTGAGGCAAGAGAATCACCTAAGCCCAGGACTTGGAGGTTGTTGTGAGCTCTGACTCCACAGCACTCTACCAAGGGCAACAAAGTGAGACTCTGTCTCACAAAAAAAAGGAAGAGTTCTACCTCATTTAGACTTTAAACTAGGAAAGGAACTTACATGGGGTCTACTTCTTGCAAAAGATCTTTCTAACTTTTCTAACAGAATCTGGACCGTGATCTCTGTCTACTTTCAGTGTGGGTCTCTCATGTCCATTCTTATTTCAAAATAACCTGTAATCAGGCCATGCCTGGTGGCTCACATCTGTAATCCCAACACTTCGGGAGGCCAGCACAAGAGGATTTTATGTGCCCAGTTGTTCAATACCAGCCTGGACAATATTGCAAGACCTCATCTCTACCAAAAAAAAAAATCAATTTTAAAAAAATCATAATCAGAATTAAGTTATTGTTTGCCAAGAATATACTTGTATTTTCCTGATCTTTCCTTCTTTAATTTTTGTCAGTCAACTGAGTCATACCTTTCTGTCTTTTCATTCTTCATAAATGTTAACATATTTGAGAACCCCTGGGCCAAGACTAAAAAAGGCCTCTACCTTTGCTCTATATCTTGGCCCTGCTCTGGCTCTTCTTCAGCCATCTTACGTCCCAAGATTTCTCAGGATCAGGAAGACATGCAACCTCTCATCCCTTTCCAGACTACTTTTTTCAATCCTCAACTCTCTGTCCAAATATCCCTGAGCCCACTTCCTGGACCTACATGGGCATTTTCCATAAGTCCTTTCTCCTAAGGGTGGATCACCTAGGATGTGTGTACCCTAGGCCAACAGTGTGGCCAAGAGGCAGCAGTTTGCAAAGCGAGGAGTCTAGAAAGCACTTACATGTGCCACCGAGATATTTACAAATATACTTGTATGTATATTTGTGCTCATATGTTGAAGACCAGAGCTCAGATTAGGAAAAGAAGTAGGTAAACTGTAGGCCTAAGGTCTAGGGCAGTGATTTTCAGTGGGTGTGCCACAAAAATTTTTAAAGATCATTAGTTAAATTATTTTCAAAAGAAGTTCAAAGCACAGTTAAGTATATTCCTTTTTGGATCAACATAATTTAAATGTGGTACAGAAGTTTAACTCTAGTTTCTAGTGTGCCATGAGATAAAAAAAATTGAAAAACACGGGTCTAGGATCTGATTTTCTTCACACTACCATGACCATCAATTCTGGCCAAGAATTCTCATTTGAAATCTGGCCTCCCAGGTTCGTGTTAAGTAAAGAGGATAAAGTATTTTGTTCTTTTTTTTTTTTTAACTTACCATATTTAAACATATGTCTTATAGGCTTCTATTTATACTCTTGCCTTCCATCCCACAAATTAAGGGCAGGTCTTCTCAGAAATCTGTCTCTTTAAGTTATAGACATTTTCTTTTTTTTTTAGAGACAAAGTCTCACTTTGTTGCCCTCGGTAGATTGCTGTGGCATCACAGCTCATAGCAACTTCTAGCTCTTGAGCTTAGGCAATTCTGTTGCCTTAGCCTCCCAAGTAGCTGGGACTATAGACACCCGCCACAATGCCCAGCTATTTTTTGGTTGCAGTTTGGCCAGGGCTGCATTCAAATCTGCCACCCTGGGTATATGGGGCCGGCACTCTACTCACTGAGCCACAGGCACTGCCCAGTTATAGACATTTTCAGCTATATGGTCAAGAACACTTCGTTCTCCAAAGGTACAATGTGGCCCTTCAACTCGACAGCTGTTCTTTTTCCCTACATAGTAGCACCAAACTCAGAACTGGTGTAATTCTTCATAAATGAATTATGACTCTGATACAAACGATGTATCTGGTAAATTCCTGTCATGAATTTGTTAAGATCTCCATGTGTTTTTATTTAGCTGTATATGATGTAGTGGAAGAAAAGCTAGAAAATGAGCCAGACTTCCAGTACATTCCTGAGAAAGCCCCAGTAGATAATGTCCATCAGGATGACCATTCCCTGCGGGAGTCAATGATACAGCTAGCTGAGGGACTTATCACTGGAACAATCCTGACACAATTTGATGTAAGTAATACCATGATATATAAAAAGCGGTTGCCTATATTTTCCCATTAGTTTCATGGTTTCTTAACTGTCTGATCTCTCCATTATAATTGATAAGCTAAAATGGTATTCTGAGATATTGCTTCCATAGTATTAGCTATGGTTATATAAGTAGATGTCTTTTTTAAAAAGAGGGATAAAGAATTTTTTTTTGTAATTGAATAGCTATTAAAAATGGTAGATGCTGATAGGCTACTATAGACTTTAAAATCCTGAGTTAAATGAAAATAAATTTTGTATTTGAAGTGTATTCTTTCTGATATTTAATCTTTCTCTAATTTTTGTCAGTGCATTCTTGAAAACTAGAGAAAACAAAACTCTCAGATCATGATATCAGACAAATAAGAATGCTTCTTGAGCACTTATAATTCATGTTTTGACCAATGCACATACAGTAAATTTTGAAATGCTTTATTTAGACTGTATGAACTTAACTTATTTGATTTAATAAAACTGAATGGTTTTTAATGTCTATTTAAAAATGGCCATCATTAATATTTGTTCCTCTGAACTATATGTCATAGATAAGTATTTGTAACCATAAAACATCTAGGGGTTATGTGTCAGTTTTTCTTTTAGTAAATTATTAGTTCATCTACTATAATTGCTTCCAAACTAAATGAAAGCTAAAAGTTTTCTGCAGATTCACAATTCAAAACTTCACGTACTTCTGCTGTAACCAAAATTGTTTTTACTTATTTTATCATTTTTCAAAATATGATACATAATTCATGTCAGAAACTACAGAACTCAGCTTTGCACATTTTGTTCAATATTCTACTAGCCTAAAGTACTTGAAGGAAATATGAATTATTTAAAATGTCTGAAAGGGGAAAGTTTTCTAAGCTTAGAAATATGTCTGGTTTATGATTGTGTAGACTAGGTAGTCAAAGGAAAAAACTTGCTTCCTGTTAGTATAAAAACAAGTCTAGAAAACAAAATAGAAATGATAGAAATGGTTGATGGCTTGTTGGACTTGTACTTTTTTTTTTTTTTTTTTTTAGCAACTTTATCGGAAAAAACCTGGAATGACAATGTCTTGTGCCAAATTACCTCAGAACATTTCCAAAAATAGATACAGAGATATTTCGCCTTGTAAGTATTATATGGCCTCTATAAAGTTTAATCTTTTTAACATAATTTTATTAACACATTGTTTCTCTTAAATTTTTTCAGATGATGCTACACGGGTCATTTTAAAAGGTAATGAAGACTACATCAATGCAAACTATATAAATGTAAGTTTATTTTATCATGCCTTTGTCATTTGGAATAATAGGGACCACTATAAACTTTGAGATAACATTTCTTTTTGTTAAAAGCCTAAAAAGCTTGATAGAATATTAAAACCTGTAGACATTGAAAAATGTTATCAAAGTGATATTTAAGAAAGTAGGTTGTTACTAGCATATTAATATACAGCATAGTGGAATGTAATAGTCCAGTGCAGAAATAGACAGAAATAAATACTAGAATTTTGTTCATGGCAGAATTGGCCTTTAAAAATCACTTAAAGATAGGCTAGGCACTGTGGCTCATGCCTATAATCCTAGCATTCTGGGAGACCAAAGTGGGTGGATTGCTTGAGCTCAAGAGTTCAAGACCAGCTTGAGCAAAGTGAGACCTCATCTCTACTAAATATAGAAAAACTAGCCTGGCATTGTGGCAGGCACCAGTAGTCCCAAGTACTTGACAGGAAGATGCTTGAACCAAGGAGTTTCAGGTTGCTGTGAGCTATGATGCCATGGCACTCTAGCCTGGGGCAACAGCATAAGACTATCTCAAAAAAATAAAAAGTAAAAATAAAATAAAATCACTAAAGATAAAACAGATTATCCAGTGAATGGGTAATTGGATCAACTGTCTAAAATATATCATTGTAAGGAGGGTCCCTCCCCCCCATTTGGAAAGGAAATGGGATCACTACTTACTTTTTTTCTTAATTTGTAATATAGAAAATTTCAAATGTATAAAATTAGAGCAGAAAGTAAAATGAACCTTTAGTATATATCACTCAGTTTCAGTGATCAGCAGTTTTGTACATCATATAATTTATCTGTAAATATTTTACCTGCTCACTCTTGATACCAACATACATTCCAGATATATCAAAATATAAATTTTTTAAATGGAATTATGGAAATACTTGAAGGAAATATGATAGAATTGTTTAAAATTTCTAAAAGGGGAAGGTTTTCTAAGCTTAGACATATGTCTGATTTATAAAAATGTGTTGATGAATTTCACATTGTAAAATATTTTATTTTTGGTGTATTTAAAAAGTACTAAAATCAAATGACAAATTGAATTTTTTTTTTTTTTTTGAGACAGAGTCTCACTCTATCCTGGGTAGAGTGCCGTGCTGTCAGCCTACCTCACAGCAACCTCAAACTCCTAGGTTCAAGGGATCCTCTTGCCTCAGCCTCCCAAGTAGCTGGGACTACAGGTGCCCACCACAATGCCCATCTAGTTTTCTTATTTTTAGTAGAGATGGGGTCTTACTGAAGCTCAGGCTGGTTTAGAACTCCTGAGCTCAAGCAATCCTCCATCTGTCCCTCCCAGAGTGCTAGAATTACAGGCATGAGCCACTGCACCCACCCAACAAGCTGAATTTTTTAAATACTAGAAAAGGCTTACTTCTTCAATATACAAAAAGCTCTATAAATGGACAAGAAAAATAAAGACAGTACATTGAAAATAAAGGACTGGAGGAAGGGTGATTGGTGGGATCACGCCTATGGTTCATCCTATAAGGGTACATGTGAATCTCTCTAAATGTAGAATATAAATGTCTTAACACAATAACTAAGAAAAATATGTTAACCAGTTGGATGAAAGTATTTCAAATTGTATATAGAAACAGTACACTGTACCCCATGATAGTATTAATGTTCACTGTTATGATTTAATTTAAAAAAAAAAAAAGAAAATAATGGACAAAGAACATGCAAAAGCAAGCCATAGAAAAGGAAATGCAAATGACATTTTAAATTTTGTAGCCATTTTAAAATCTATATAGAAGTTTAGAAAACTGTATGAAGAATCCTGTAATTGTTACCCAGCTTCAAGAGCTAAAAATAAATAGTCCATCTTGTTTTGTCAAAGTACTACCTTTTCCCATTATTCTCTAAGTCTAAATATATGATTGATTTGTAAATATGTTCAAGTCTTTTGAATTAGAAACTATTGAATCATTGTTTCCAGGGGAAATATAGGGCTAGGTTCCTACAAGTCATCTACTCTACAACTTTTTCATCAGCTGATCAATATATAACTTTGTTTCTGTTTAAAGCCACCTTTTATAATATATATAATTATTACATGAACATTGAACTCACAGCCAACGGCACTGTAACTCTACAAGTTCAGCGTTTTCTTTCTTTCTTTTTTTTTTTTTTTGAGACAGAGTCTTATTATATCGCCCTCAGTAGAGTGCTATGGTGTCACAGTTCACAGCAACCTTAAACTCTTGGGCTTAAGTGATTCTCTTGCCTCAGCTTCCCAAGAAGCTGGGACTATAGGTGCCCACCACAACACTGGGCTATTTTTCTGTTGCAGTTGTCATTGTTGTTTAGCTGGCTGGGCTGGTTTTGAACCTGCCAACCTTGGTGTATGTGGCTGGTGCTGTAACCACTGTGCTACAAGCACCAAGCCAAGTTCAGTGTTTTTAAACAGCAAAATCACTAACAAATAGCACAAAAATGTGAACAATGTGGCACTACATAGAATATACTTTTTTTTACTTTCTGAGAACTGAAACAAAAAAGACAGTCTTATCCAATCTCAGTTGCAAATACGCACGTCGTTAGGTGACTCAAATTCTGCAGTGCTCTGAGTACATCTACAAATGACCAGGAAAGCCCTGTAACTGTTCGTGGATCACGAATAAATTTTAGGAAATAGCCGAATTTGCAAATAGAGAATTCATGACTGAAGATTAACTATTCTTGGAATACACTTCTGATGAGGAATTTTTTAATAAAACCCCAATACCATTATAACACTTCAAAAGAGAAGACTATCAAACAAAATTAAACGAAATATACACTCAATTTATGAAAAAGGAAAGTATAGATCAAACTGCAAGCAATTACTATTTTACATATGAGATTGAAAGATCAAAAAAATTGATAATACCACATACAATATCCATATCCTTTATCTGAGATGCTGGGTCAAATATGCTTTGGTATTCAGAATTTTTGAAATTTTGAAGGGTTATTCAATATATACTATCCTATAATAAGTCACATCCTCAGCAGGCTACTGGACAGGTTCCCTATAATCAATATATTAATATGCAGCATCAAACTATAGATATTCCCACCAAATGGAACTAATGAAGTATATAAATAGTCTTAGGTCAATTCAGGTCAGATTGTGCTGTCAGATGAGCCCAGGTCAATCAAGTTTATAAAAAATCAAAACAAAACAAAACAAAACTTTGCATTTCAGAGCTTGAGACTGAGTTCCAGAATTGTGGATAAGAGATTATTGGTCTGGCCGGGCTCGGTGGCTCACGCCTATAATCCTAGCACCCTGGGAGGCTGAGATGGGTGGATTCCCTGAGCTCACAGGTTCAAGACCAGCCTAAGCAAGTGCAAGGCCCCAGCTGTTAAAAAAAAATAGCCAGGCATTGTGGCAGGCACCTATAGTCCCAGCTACTTGGGAGGCTGAGGCAAGAGAATCGCTTGAGCCCAAGAATTTGAGGTTGCTATGAGCTATGATGCCATAGCACTCTACCAAAGGCGACAAAGTGAGAATCTGTCTCAAAAAAAAATTATGGGTCTATTTTTTTTTTTTTTGAGACAGAGCCTCAAGCTATCCCCCTGGGTAGAGTGCCATGGCATCACAGCTCACAGCAACCTCCAACTCCTGGGCTCAAGCGAGTCTTCTGCCCTAGCCTCCCAAGTAGCTGGGACCACAGGTGCCCGCCACAACGCCCAGCTATTTTTTCGTTGCAGCTGTCTTTGTTGTTTGGCGGGTCCGGGCTGGATTTGAACCCGCCACCTTAGGTGTATGTGGCTGGCACCTTAGCCACTTGAGCCACAGGCACCAAGCCAAATTATGGGTCTATTAATGAGAGTATGAGGAATAAGCATTTCTCATACATTATTGGTGAAGTATGAGTTAGTATAATTGCTTTAGAGAGTAGTTGGACACTATCAAAATTTTAGGTGCAATATACTTTGATTCAGCATTCTCGTTTCTTCCTGTTTTCCATACAAATATATTTCTACATTTATACAAAAATGTTGTTTATAAAAGTATTCAGTTTATCTTTGTTGCTAGTAGCAAGTAGATGAGCAGTAACTTAAATGTGTATTAAATATTTTGTTATTTTTATATAGTAGAGCCATTAAAAAGAGTAAAATTTTGCATAATAATTTGACATGATCTCAAAGGTAAAGAGAAAAAAGAAATAAGATGTAGAACAACATTATAGTGTTCTACTACTTTTTCAGAAGTTTTACAGAAAAATGGGAAAACTGTTTTGCATATATATTGGTGTGTTATGTGTAGAATATCTCTGAAAGAGTATATTAGAAAATTATAAGGAGCCTACGTGAGAGGATCACTTGAGGCCAGGAGTTCAAGACCAGACTGAGCAACAAAGCAAGAGCCTGCTTCTGCAAAAAATAGAAAAATTAGTTACAGGTGGTGGTGCACACTTGCAGCTGTAACTATGCAGGAAGCTGAGGCAGACACAGTTTGAACCCAGGAGTTTGAGGTTGCTGTGAGCTATGACGATGCCACTGCACTCCCGCCGAAGCAACAGAGTGAGACCCTGTCCCCCCCCAAAAAAAGGACAAAGATTGCCTCCTGGACATAAACTAGAGGCTGATATGGGACAAGGGACTTCTTTATTTACACTTTGGTATACTTTGAATTGCCTTGTGTTTATTTTGCTTTTTCTTTTGTGTTTAACTTAGTCTCAAAATGTACTCGGGTGATGGCTCATTTTCACCAAATACTAATCTGACCTCATTCTGAAAATTATGAATTTAAAATATTCTTCTAACATTCTTAAAAATTATTTTATGTGTAGCTGGGCACTGCAGTGGGCACCTATAGTCCCAGCTGCTCGCAAGGCTGAAGCAGGGGATCACTTAACACAAGAGTTGGAGGTTGCTGTGAGCTATGATACTAGGGCCCTCTACCCAGGTTTACAAAGTGAGACTGTCTCCAAAAAAAAAAAAAAAAAAGATATGTAAAATCCAAGCTAAAATAAAATGGCAGAATTTTTTTCCTCACAAATTTTACCAATAAGCTATTTGCTGGTAAATATTTTTTGCCAAGTCTCTCCTTCTGAAACAGGATTCTCTGTAAAGCTGCTCTAAAAACCAGAAGAGCATTTGGAAAATAAATTCATATTTGCACTAATTAAAAAAATAATTATGTGTAACTCTTGAACATTGCCAAGAAATTCCTTCACAGATACAAGAAATCATTGATAAAGATTTCTTTTACTGACTAGTTTCTTGAGATTAGTTGTATTCAATTCAACAACCATTTAGTAGATAATTTTCATATTTTAATGATAGCAAAAAGTAATAATACAAAAGATTTTATTTTTCTTGTTTTCTTCTTTTTAGATGGAAATTCCTTCTTCCAGCATTATAAATCAGTACATTGCTTGTCAAGGGCCATTACCACATACTTGTACAGATTTTTGGCAAATGACTTGGGAACAGGGCTCCTCCATGGTTGTGATGTTGACCACACAAGTTGAACGTGGCAGAGTAAGTCACTTGAATCTTACACATTGCTTGGGCTTTTTAAAAATGACCAATGACCACATATATGGTCAAAATATTCATGTTAATTTAATCTTTATTCTTTAAGCTTCTTTTCTTGTGATTTCATGATTTAAATCATCATGATTAAGTGCTTAAAATGTGACTAACGTAACATATGACATAAGTGTTAGCCATTATTGTCATTGTTATTATTTAAAGGAATGAATGTATATCTAATAGGAGCTTTTACCTAGATTATATAAAGAACTCTTACAGCTCAACAATAAAATGACAACCTAATTAAAAAATAGACAGGATTTGAATAAGCAATTCTCCAAAGAAGATATACAAATGCTAATAAGCACATGAAAAGATGCTCAGCATATTAGTCATCAGAGAAACTGTAATCAAAACCGTAATGAGATACCACTTCATATCCAATAGGATGGTTAAAATAAAAAGAATAGGCAAGTTTAAAGGGACAGAAAGTAGGTAAATGGTTTCCTAGGTCTACAGTAGGGAGAAGGGGATGAGATGGAAGAGAATGTCCTAAAAGTGATTATAATGATGCTTGTGCAGCTCTGTAACTATACTGAAAACACTTTAGGTGAATGAGTTATATGTTGTATGTATCATTAAGCCTATTTAAAAAATCTTAGAAACTTAATCAGGATATTCACAGTCTCAAAACATAGCCAAACATAACACTCTTTATTACAAAGAAAAAAGAGTAATAAAGAAAACATGTCAGGGCAGCGCCTGTGGCTCAAAGGAGTAGGGCGCCGGCCCCATATGCTGGAGGTGGCAGGTTCAAACCCAGTCCCGGCCAAAAACTGCAAAAAATAAATATGAAAAAAAGTCATTAGTTGGCAGATCTAGGTGAAGGGTATATGAGATGTTAAAAAATTATTCTTGCAACTTTTTTTTAAGTTTTAAAGTTATTAAAAATTTAAACATCTTAAAAATTGTCTCTAATTTTTAAATCCATATATATTTTATTTACTTATTTATTTAATTCTATTGGTATTAGGTTAAGTGTCACCAATATTGGCCAGAACCCACAGGAAGCTCATCCTATGGATGCTACCAAGTCACCTGCCACTCAGAAGAAGGAAACACTGCCTATATCTTCAGGAAGATGACACTATTTAACCAAGAGGTAGAGAAGCAGGGCTTCTATTCAGTAGAACTCTTGTGTTAAGATAAAGGCTTTAGTCTGAATACTGGTTACTAGGAAATATCAAAATTGCTGAATTATTTTCTGCTCTAATGGGATACTTTGAAATTTTATGAAGAGTATTCACCTATGATAAATGTACTTCTGATTTCTATAGCTAAAAATGAATGACCAGTCCAAAAGGAGTCTGGTAAATAATATTTATTACAGCTACTGCTGTCCTTACTCATAACAATTATACCAGGGGTATGTTTGGTTATAAAAAATTCTTACTCCACATACTGCCAATAAAGCAATTAGGTACATCTGTGGAAATTGAAAAACTTATTGAAAGCTGTCTTAATAGCCAGCGTGGGGCTCATGCCTATAATCCTAGCCCTCTGGGAGGCCAATTGTTTGAGCTCACAAGTTCAAGACCAGCCTGAGCAAAAGTGAGACCCCGTCTCTACTAAAAACAGAAAAAAACTGAGGCAAGAGGATCTCTTAAGCCTGCATTGGAGGTTGCTGTGAGCTATGATGCCATGGCACTCTACCCAGAGCGACAGCTTGAGACTCAGTCTCCAAAAAAAAAAGAAAGAAAATAAAGAAAGCTGTCTGAATTATTTCCTTTTTTAAGAAGAGTGAAGCACTTTCATAGTCCCATCAGAAGAAGGAAAAGGCCAAGGGCAGGACCTTCTGAGAACAGACAGATTGTAGCTTTCTAATTGCCAGCCCTTAGTTCTGCCTGGGTCACTTCCCTTGTGTTCCAAGTCCAAAATCAGAAATGGAAACTGATTAATAAGTGATGGTTTAATACCCCAATGGAAAGATGTGTATAGAGAGCATCATGCAGCTAGTCCTGTCAGGCTGCAACAGACAGCATGTCCTGATTTTGCTGCCTGCAGGTGGATAGTCCCCTGCCAGCCACCTTTGGTTTTGAGGGAGACCAAAAGAAGAAAAGAGCAAACAGCACAAATTATAAAGGCCCAGACCTGTCCCATCTGAGGTGAAGTGTTTGAAAAATGGGAATTCCATCCTCATCCCAAAAGTATGACTGAAGGAAACCAGTGCAACACAGCGTTATTGACCAAAAAGGAAGGAACCAGAAGTTGTGCTAATTCATAGAAAAGGAATCTGGCGTTAAGTGAAGTTAAAGTTAAAAGAAATACAAAATTAAATTGCAAAACCTTAAGGGCTAGATATTTCATCAGAATGAATTTATGGTTTAGGAGTATATACTGCATAGCTAGTGGCCTTATATATCAGGACAGGCCAGTAAGATAGTTCTTCGTATTTCTAAATAGTTAATTAAGGGCTATGTGTGTTTATGTTCAGTATCTATCTTAAGTGTAGTTTCTATTGTCCTCTAACTCTAGATTATTCATAGCAGTTTTCTATACCATGATGGCTTTTCTTTATACAGCCTGAGTACCGTAGAGCTGTACTAGGTAGGACACATGTTAGTTTCTAAAGTTTGAGTGGTGCAATATTGCAAAAAACAATATTTTGCCACCATAAATAAATTCATAAATGATAGATACTACTTCAAGTCTTGATTAATTTTTGCTTTTGTGGTCTTTTCTGGGAGCTCTTTAATGTTAATGGCAATAACCAGATATTATACTCTAAAGTGACTGTAGCAACCAGTTAATTAAAGAGCATAGAGAGCCAAGTAATTGACTGTGTGATTTTTAGGTCTTCTCATGGAATTTTTTTTTTTTGCAGTTTTTGGCCGGGGCGGGGCTTAAACCCACCACCTCTGGCATATGGGGTTGACACCTTACTCCTTTGAGCCACAGGCACTGCCCTAATGGAATCTTTTTACTATAAGGCAGTCCCTTTGAGGTGTGGATATTATTTCATTTTTAAACTGAAGAAAATGAGGCTCTGGAGTACTAAGTGCCATAACTGGCAGGATCAAGCTCTGAATCAAGATGTACCTAAATGCAGTGCTTTTACCCTCTTTGTTATAGCAACCATTGGCTCAAAAAAAGAATTAATTCCTGAGTTTACTTCGCATTTTTATGTTCTCCACTTTTTAATCTACATTTATCTTGAAATTATATTTGTCTAATTTCCATATTTTTTTCTGCATTTCATAAGGATTATTCCAAGTTGATTCACAAAAAAATGTTTTTAGCTTTACCATTTTTGCTCACCCAACAGCTCTTTAGTTTTCTTTAAGCAATTTTTTCTGGATTCTATAGTTTGTTATGCTTGTTTACTTGATTATCATCTTAAAAATATTTTTCAAATACAGAAATTGAATTATATAAGGAGTAGTGATCCAAATGAATACAAATGTTTCTATCAAGCGATTTCTTTCCTTTTCATTGAAATTTTGTATTTCAGTGAGTTTATGTATTACTTTTTAGGGTGAAAAGGGGTAGTTGGTTTCTTTACCCTTCTAAAATTAAAATGATATGAATATTTATATTTTAAAGATAATTCTTAAGTCAAGGTACATAATTTTTCAATTTGTACTTAGAAAAATGAGAGTCGTCAAGTCACTCAGATCCAGTACATAGCCTGGCCTGACCATGGAGTCCCTGATGATTCAAGTGACTTTCTGGATTTTGTTTGTTATGTACGAAATAAAAGGGCTGGAAAGGAAGAACCTGTTGTTGTTCATTGCAGGTATACCGTTTGCTGTCCTTTATGAATATATAGCTGACTAGATATGTCACTTAAAAAGAATACGTATTTTATTTTGTTTTTATTTTTATTGTCACTATGATAATTAAAGAGAACTCAAAGCTGTGATCTGAAGATAGAAGGCAAAGGGTATGTTCTAACGTAGATTGTCAGTAACTTTATCATGAGGTAAAAATAATACCAATTGCACTAATTCTTAGAAGTCATACTTTTCATATTTTAACATCTCGAAAGTTGGTCTTACAATTTATGATAATTTATGTTTGATGAAATACATTATTGTAGGCCGTATTTTGTGCTGCTGTGCCATATAACACAATATTTGAACCCAGGTAATTTATGAGAAACAGGAATTTATTTTTCACACTGTGGAAGCTAGGAATTCCAAGATCAAGGTCCCCACAGGCTTGTCTAATAAGGGCTGCTTTCTGTTTCCAAGATGGCACTTTGTTGCTGCATCCTTTGGAGGGGACAAATGTTATTTCTTCACACAGCAGAAAAGATAGAAGGGGCTCGGCGCCTGTGGCTCAATCGGCTAAGGCGCCAGCCACTTACACCTAAGGTGGCGGGTTCAAATCCCCGGCCCGGGCTCGCCAAACAACAATGATGGCTGCAACCAAAAAATGGCCAGGCGTTGTGGCGGGCGCCTGTGGTCCCAGCTGCTAAAAGGGCTCGGCACCTGTGGCTCAATCGGCTAAGGCGCCAGCCACGTACACCTAAGGTGGCGGGTTCGAATCCCCAGCCTGGGCCTGCCAAACAACAATGATGGCTGCAACCAAAAAACGGCCGGGCGTTGTGGCGGGCACCTGTGGTCCCAGCTACTTGGGAGGCGAAGGCAGGAGACTCGCTTGAGCCCAGGAGTTGGAGGTTGCTATGAGCTGTGATGCCATGGCACTCTACCCAGGGGGATAGCTTGAGGCTCTGTCTC
>CAUYQV010089209.1:0-17435 GCA_963574575.1 Galagoides demidoff
AATGATGGCTGCAACCAAAAAATGGCCGGGCGTTGTGGCAGGTGCCTGTGGTCCCAGCTACTTGGGAGGCAGAGGCAGGAGACTCGCTTGAGCCCAGCAGTTGGAGGTTGCTATGAGCTGTGATGCCATGGCACTCTACCCAGGGGGATAGCTTGAGGCTCCATCTCAAAAAAAAAAAAAAAAGAAAAGAAACCAGCAGCTTTAACTTCTTGTCTTTTCTCTTAGAATCCAGGTGCCATGCTGTGAGGAAGCTCAAACTCATCTGTGGAGAGGCACAGTGAGGAGAGCCAGAGTCTGCACCAACTTGCTAAGCCAGTGAGTGCGCCATCTCAGAAATGGGTCTTCTACCCCAGTTAAGTCACCCCAGCCAAAACTGCACAGAGCAAAGACAAGCTGTCCCCGCTAAGCCTCATCCAAACTGAATATTTGCAAGCGAAATAAATGATTAGTGTTGCTTTAAGTCACTGAATGTTGGGGTGATTTATTACATAGCAACAGATATGGTAACAGACAACTGCCAGGTTACTGACTTTCATTCCTGATGGAGGGATGGTTGTCATTTATTGAAAGAGATCACTGGGAACAAAGGCTTGGGGACAAAGAACAGCAGTTTGTTTTTCAGCTTGTGAGTTTGCAGTGTTTTGAGATATCTAAGTTGAGAAGTCATGTGGACCTTTGGACTTGCAGAACTATAGCTCAGAAGAGAGGTCGGCTTGAAGACAGAAATTTGTGAGTCATCTGTG
Source organism: Galagoides demidoff (assembly GCA_963574575.1). Taxonomy (NCBI): domain Eukaryota; kingdom Metazoa; phylum Chordata; class Mammalia; order Primates; family Galagidae; genus Galagoides; species Galagoides demidoff. The sequence continues at coordinate 744 of CAUYQV010089209.1, forward strand.
AATGGACAGCCACTAAAGGTCTGGATGTAGACGTGGACGTAGAGTGACAATAGAAGGGACTCTAATACGGAGTGTGGGGTGCTCTGACACTTTAGGGCAGAGGAAGATGAGGCTGCAAAGGAAACATGAAAAGACCGAGGCCAGTGATGTAGGAGGAGAGGAGATGTGTCATGGGAACCAATGGGAACGGAGTGGTTCAGGTAGGAGGGAGAGTTGAGCAGGGTCAAATGCTGTTAGGGGAACACGCCCATGCTGGGCCAGACACACTTTCCCCTGGCCTCCTGGTGACCAGCATGGCAGTAAGCAGTGTGGCTGGGTTACAAGAAGCCCTGGGATAGCACTCTGGAGGGCAAAGGCAAGATGAGGATCACACCCGTGCCCATGAACCAATTTTCCCCTAGGGCCTTACTTCTCAAACTGTGGTCCCTGGACCAGAAGCATCATCTAGGGGGGGCTCCTTAGAAATGCAGAATCTCAGGCTTTATTCTGGAACTACTGCGGCAGTCTGCCTTTTAATGAGAGCCCCAGATGAGTTGTATGCACACTGAAATGTGCGAATCTATGCAGTTGGGCCCCGAGTTGAGGTACCAAACCAGGGTTTGGACAGTAATGCAGGGAGGCGGCCAGATGATGCAAACTGAGTTGAAAGTCACGTACAGAGTGTCAGAGGTAACTATTCATTAAATCTACTTTTCCTGGCTCAGCACTTGTAGCTCAGCAGCTAGGGAGCCAGCCACATACACCAGAGCTGGTGGGCTGGAACACAGCCCGGGCCTGCTGAACAACAATGACAATGACAACAACAACAAAAAATAGCTGGGCACTGTGGCAGACACCTATAGTCCCAGCTACTTGGGAGACTGAGGCAAGAGCATCGTTTAAGCCCCAGAGTTTGAGGTTGCTGTGAGCTGTGATGCCCCACAGCACTCTACCGAGGGTGACATAATGAGACTCTGTCTCAAAAAACAAAACAAAAACAAAAAACCACTTTTCCTCAACCTTCCATTTGTGACTCTAAATGTAGGCTGCACATCACAGCCCCCTTGGGAACTTAAAGAATCAGAGAGAAGCCCAGACCCTGCTCCTCCACATTCTGATCCAGAAGATAAGGGGAGCCGGGACATCTGTATTTTTCACTCCCCATGTGATTCTGATGGGAATCAGGGTTAAGAGCCACTGCCCTAAACTATCACTCCTTTTTTGAACATGTGTCCATCTTAGACTGACCATTCATTTCTTTTCCCTTTGAGACTGGGAGTCAGACAGGACTGAGGGGGGCATGGGCTAATCTAAGGGGCATGGGCTCTTCCTGCGAGCACAGCCTTTGGACTGCTGCTCAGGTGATGCCTATGCCCCAGCTGGGAGCCAGGCCTTGGGGATTAGAGTGGCACAGCAGATGGAGGGCGGGCTGCCATCTTGCAGCTGCACTTGTGGGCTGCCACCACCCAGGCTCTGGCCCAAACACCACACTCGTGGGGTCCACATTCTTAGCATATGTGCACATCTGAGGCTAAGCCTCTGAAACCACACAGGGTTGGCTAACCACCACACAGAACTTAGACACGTAACTGCCACTCTGATAAGGCAGACCCCAGAAAGCAACTCAAGCCAGGTGACCAACAGGAACATAACACTTCAGGTGAGTACAGGGAAACCACATATAGGAAAAATTCCGCTGGGGATTATGGATCTATCAAAAATGCCAGGGAAAGATTCTAAAATGGCATGCATAATCAGCCTCTAAAAGCCAGCAACTTGGAAACTTAGTTCCCATCGAAAATCTACCATGGATCAAACATCCGTGGATTGATTGAAACTTTTATATATGAGGGAAGAAAAAAATCTTTTTTCTATCTAGTAAGATATTTTGAAATGATGGAATCCTTTATTTCTTGTGTATACCAGTATTTTCCTTAGTTTTTCTAATTTTATTTAGAAAAACAAGGAAGTTTCCTCTAATTCTAAAAAGGAGAGGTGTGTGTATATTCATGCAGGTGTGTGTACATGCATGCATGTGTGTTAATTGGGTCTTCAGAGATTTCAGTGGCTCTGGGAAGAGCTGTTTAGTGCCTTTTTGCCCTGGAGATTTTCTGGGGTGTTCCTCTTTATGCTTCTCATTTCATATGCCTGTATCTCCCAGTACATCAAATCTTCCCTGGAGTCTGGTGTCTAAAAAAATCCCCAGAGTGGAGGAGCCTTGATATTGGCAGTCTTTAGGAGAGGCCTGGTACATAGTGACATCTTTGGTGATAATTTAGAGCCCAACCACAATGACCTCCGACTCCCTTTTTCTTGGCACACATTTGCAGGATCAGAACTCACGGATGATCAGTCACCGACATCTAGTTAATTTCCTGTAACTTAAACTTGCCCAGACTAGTAACAACGGTACTGGTTACAGGCCTTTATTGAGTGCTTATTACATGCCAGGCACTGTTCTACGATCTTTACTTGTGTAGACTCGTTGAATACCCATAATAACCCCATGGGAGGTACAATGTGCATTTTCCAAGTTACAAACCACCCTCTCCATGTCACAGAGCAGGACACTGAGGTTTGGCAAGGAGAGGTGATTTGACCACACTGTAGTCAGTTAAAGAAGAGGCGCCGACTGGCCCTTCTCCAGCACCCGGGATGGTGGGTGGGAGCAGCTCCCATGCAGGGAGGTATGTTTTGTCATCGACGCTGCTAAGAATTGTCAGCACATGGTGGTAATAAAAAGTGGACCAACTTTTATGATTATTTTTAAATTGTTTGGTGCATGACTCGTGTTTGTGTACCTTCCAAGTGACTCGATGTAATATCTTCTGCTTCCCCAAAGTCCCACCGAGTCCTGGGACCTGTTCTCATCAACCCAGTGTTTCCCTGCTCAGCTATCAGCAGAATCTATTTCTGGGCAAGGTCAGATGGGGAAAAGAAGGAGAGTACAGGCTAGTAGGTCCTTTGAAATCTAGCTCAGGCTCCTCCTCCTCCAGGAAGCCTTCCCTGATGTCCCCGCTCCTGGCTGGGAGGTGTCCTCTCCTTTGGCAAGGTGGGGAGGGCTGCCCGGTTGTTTCCAGGTTTGATCTTTGAAGACCTTCATCTGCACCTGCAGATGTGAATGGCCATTTCACCACTTGGCAAACTCTGTCCATGCACCCAGAGCTGGGCACCAATTCTGGCTTCTGCTGCCCCACTGCTCCAGCTCCTTCCCCATCATGTATGATATATCGAACTAGAAAAGGTAGTAAGCACATGATCCTGGGCTGGGCAGACTGAGAGGGCCGAGGGAAGGGGTGGGGGCAGAAGACACACTTTGTCAGTGAAAACATGCCCAAGAACTGGTTCTGCTGGGTGAGTTCACCCAGGGGTCACCTGCCTTCTTAAAGAGTGAAGCAGAATGTCTTGCTCCAGGCTACCCAGAGTTAAGGCCACTTTTCATTCTAAGATGAGTGATTGTCTTATTTTGAGGCTTTTTCCTAAGCTAGAATTACTTCTTTTTATTCATGCATGGGTTGCAGCCAGACTACAAATGTAGAGCTATGCACTGGGGGGAAGAGGAGGTGAAGGGCATGGAGAAGGGTCTGGTCCAGTAGGAGACCAGAGAATCACCGGGCTAGCCAGGGGAGAATGGCCATTTCCTCTCAGCCTCCCTACCCTGGACCTTAAAGCTTCCTCCCTGTCTGGAGCTGTTGGCCGAGACAGGTTCACTCAAGACTGATCCATTCCAACCTTCTCATATCTGTGGTACCTGCACAAACTATGTGCTCAGGAAAGAACTGTTAGGATAAAGAAACAAACCAACCAGGCCGTCTAAGCTGAAGTCAGATGGACTTTCCGGCAGAGCCCGAGCCAACCTGAGCTAATGCTCTTTTCTGGGTCTGTCTCCAAACCATGGACCCAGCCTTCCCTGGCACTGGGTTGCACTCTGCTTGAGGGATCCAGGGTCAGGCTTTGAGAGATGAGGATGGAAAGGGAGCCTGGGGGCCTCTGAGAACCTCTATGAGCTATAGGCCAGGTGGTCCCGGGCTGCCTATTTTGCTGAAAAGTGGGGACTGCTCCCTTCAACTTGGGGCTCCTGAGTTTCCTGGTGTAGCTCTTCACTTCCTCCTCATTCTTGTCAGATCGAGGAAGCCCATACCAAAGACTGAATTGCAAACTGATGGCCAAACACTCGGAACTAAAGGCACTCCTAAAGTTTCTCCAACCCCTCATTTCTCAATTTCCCTCTCTCCATTCTATTTCCTTCCCAGGCCCAGACACCCTAATGCAAGACTCCCACCCCAACCCTTAGATCCCCATGCAACTACTTTGCCATTAAGCACTTGATTCAGCCATGTGTTCATGAATGTCTGATTTCCATTACTTTGGAGAATTGCCCTTTCCAAAGTACCAGAAGGGCTGAGGACCTTTGCCTTTGGTAAAGACCTCTCTAGTTTGTTGTTTTTTGAAGGGTTTGAGTCTTTTCTTGCTTGGTGAATGATATTGGATAAATTGCATAATCTCTCTGCCTCTGTTTCCCTGTAGGTGATACAGATGTTAACACTCTTACTCTGATTTTAAGGTAACAGTTAAAATCCTAGATAGTGACTGTATCTAGATCCACACATCCTGGGTATTCTGGGACAAGCCTGATTTCAAATACTTTGTTGCCATCATCAGATTTTGTGCCTGATCCTATAATCTGATTTGAGAGAAGAAAATATGTCTTGAGAGTACTTTGAATTCTTCATTCCAGCTGAAATTTTGTCTGCTAATATGCAAATATAAACTATTCAGGTTCTGGGGACTGGACAGAATATGTAATTCTGCCCAGCAGGTGCATGACAGTGTTGCTGAAGCCCTTCCTAGGGAGGCTCTCTGTCCCCATGTCTCACCCACCCCTGGGTACTGGACAGGAAAGGGGTTTACTCACCTGTACAGAGTGTCCACAGCACAGGCCACATCTTCTCCACCATGATCTTGCTTCCCCTCGGCCTCAAACCCAGCCTAGCACCAGCATACACCAAACAGGTCTGGGCTGACGGGTTAAAGCCACAGTAACCTCTAGCCTCACCAAACCTGAGATCTCCACAGTTCTTCCTCTTCGCACTCACCTCTGCCCAGCCTGGCCCATATGCCCTGCCCCTCAGCTGGACTGGCAGGTGAGCTCACCTGTGGGATGGCCTCTCACTCCACCTACTCCACAAAGGTCCTGAAAGGAGGCTGCCCTACTTCCCCCCTGAACCAGAAACCTCTCCTGCCTCTCCCCACCTAGCAGAGGTACAAAGTCCTGAGCTTCTCACAAAGGTGTGGTCCTCTCTTCTAACTGACAGGAAATTGTCACCCCATAATAAAAAGGGAAAAGCTTTCAGGGGTGGGGTTCCAAGCTAGTAAAAGAAGGGTGTGGCCCACATTTAGCGAAACACTTTTAAGACACAATATGTTCTGTTCCTCTACTTCTCTTCTCTTCTACAGTGCCCACCCAACTGCACACAAGAGATAGCAGTCATGGATGAGATGGGAAGTCCCTACTCTCAGAGTTTACAATCTGGCTGGGAAAGTAGCAAGGTCACAAGGAAATGAAGATCATCTTAGAGATAGTGTGGCCAACTTGTCTCTGCTCTGGGGTTGTCTCAGTTTCAAACCACAAGGACCTCCCTCAGGCCCAAGCAAACAGAGACGCTGGTCACCCTCCCTAAAGAAGATACTTCAGAGAACACAATTCTCCAGGACCAGCCTTTGTGAATTGTTTCGTCCATAGATTCCGTGTATGTGATAGAATATGCACAAATGAGAGTATGCCGTGCACGATGTTCTGCAGTGACATTTGACTTGGACTTTTATTTTTCACTTAAAGTATCTTGAAGAATTTTCTGTAACAGTACACACAGCACCACCACCATCTATTAAATGGATGATAATATGTGAGTGACATAACTTGTTTAACCAAACTCTACTTTTATGATGTTTTGCCTCATCTTTTGCAATTATGCCAAGAGTTGCAAACAGTATCTATTACTCATATTTTATTTCACACATGTTGCCATCCTAACTTTTTTTTTTTTTTTGAGATGGAGCCTCAAGCTATCTCCCTGGGTAGAGTGCCGTGGCATCACAGCTCATAGCAACCTCCAACTCCTGGGCTCAAGCGAGTCTCCTGCCTCCGCCTCCCAAGTAGCTGAGACCACAGGCGCCCGCCACAACGCCTGGCTATTTTTTGGTTGCAGCCATCATTGTTGTTTGGTGGGCCCGGGCTGGGGATTCGAACCCGCCACCTTAGGTGTATGTGACTGGCGCCTTAGCCAATTGAGCCACAGGCGCCGAGCCGAGGGTAAATTCTTAAAAGTAAAGTTTCTGAAATGGCTCAGTGGGAGGAGAGGGATATTTATTATTTTTACAGATTTTGCCAAAGTGCCCTCCATAAGGACTTTACCAGCCTGCACTCTTATCAGCAGCATATGAGAATGCTTATCTCCCTACAAACACACTGATACATTTATCAAACATTGGTAACACAATTATCAAACTTTTTGCTTTTTGCCAATCCTAGTGAAAACGATAGCCCACATGTATATAATTTACTTTTAAAAATTATCAGTTACATTGAACACTTTTTACATAGTTATACATTACTTATATTTCTTTCTTTGAGATTAGTTGTTCATTTGCCCATATTTTTATTGAGCTGCTGGTCTTATCTTGTTGATTTCTTTTTTTTTTTTTTTTTTGAGACGGAGCCTCAAGCTATCCCCCTGGGTAGAGTGCCATGGCATCACAGCTCATAGCAGCCTCCAACTCCTGGGCTCAAGCGAGTCTCTGCCTCAGCCTCCCAAGTAGCTGGGACCACAGGCGCCCACCACAACGCTCGGCCATTTTTTTTTGGTTGCAGGCATCATTGTTGTTTGGCGGGCCTGGGCTGGGAATTCGAACCCGCCACCTTGGGTGTACATGGCTGGCGCCTTAGCTGATTGAGCCACAGGCGCCGAGCCATCTTGTTGATTTCTAACAGCTCTTTTTATATTAGGAAAACTAACTTTCGGATATGATAAGTATTGCAGATAATTTCCTCACTGTTTCCTCATACTGTGGATTCAGAATTTCTTACATAAATTATCTTATCAACTTTTGATTGACATAAGAAAGTTTCTGTTTTCTGTTTATTACATTTTACTTGGATATCTTACTGAAGTCTCTTATTAGATCTAATAATTTTTCAGCCCAGCCCAGTTTTATAATATTGCCAAATTGGTCTTTCTAACACACAGCCCTGATGATGCCGTTTCTCTGCTCAGGTCCCGTCAATGACTCTGCAGAACCTAACAAATGAAATCTAGCTCCTTAAATGGATCTTTAAGGTATTCTATCATGTGTTCTCAAACTCAGCCTACCTTCCTGAAATTGTCTTTCAGAATGTGTTACTTATGCTCTGACCAGAACTCATATTTTCCTATCCCCAAACTTTTCCATGCCATGCCCTCTATAATTCCTTTCCCCTACTACATGTGCTATTATGATCTAACATGTCCTCTAAAAGCCTGCTCACATATCACCATTTCTTTTCATGAAGCCTTTCCCTCTGCCTCCTTTGAACTCACACTGCACTCTGGTTCTCTTTTTGGTCACTAACTACATTCTGTCTTATGCTCGAGTTATTTTGGGTCTGTGTCTCATTCCTCCTAATAAACCGTGAGTTCATTCATTCAGCCAGTTTCTAATGATACTATGTGCCAGGCACTGTTCCACCCAGCCAGGAAGAAGGATGACTTTAAGCTACATGCCTGACAAGCTTTGGTCAGGTACAATGCCTGTCGCAAACTAAATAATCAGGAAATATTTGTAGTTTGGTAGATAAATGGATGTGTGGATAACTGGGTGAAGGAGTGATTATAGAATGTGTAGGATAAGAGGTGTAGTCCATTGGGTTGTTGGGCCTACTTGAGCATAGTGATGGTGGTGGGGGTATAATGGAGTAGGGTGAGTTGTGAGCTCACTTAAAATTTATGAAGTTCACAACATTCTTATATCACCCAAGGTTGCCAATTGACCATCACGATGGGGTATGAGTGTTAGGGAGGGAATGTGGGGTGAGCAGAACTGCCCAGAACTGTCCGGAGACAGCACTATTAAATTAAATATTCCTATATCATACTGGTCACCAGCAATGACCACCCTAATCATACATGGTTCTCTCCCAAGACCCATCTCCCATTCTATAAATCAGCTATTTTTTTCGAGGCCTCTCTAAGGGGACATGCGGCTGAGATAAGTTTATTCTTCTAGACCCTCAGATTTAGATTGTCTTCTGAAAGGAGTTTGAAGGCAGCCCAGGCAGCAGGGTATGGAGAGGAAGCCCACAGAAAGCCTTTTCTTTAGGCCTCTCCACTACAAAGCTGAACCTCCTCTAATCCTGCTGCTCCAGGTCCCTTTCGGGACAATCAGCCAGAAGGGAAAGAGTTAAGTGAGGCCTGCTTCAGCCTGGGTCCTGAGCCCCGCATTCCTTTCTCTTAGAGATCTGCCAGCCTGTGGGGCCAGAGACTAAATTTAGAGGATGGCTAAGGTTTCCTGTTAACAGCTGTCCTACCCCTCAGAGAAGAAGCACTTGAGAGAGAAGGAGGTTGGTCCTTTTCTCCCAGGCTGGAGCTTTTGGCCATTTTGTCTGGGTCTCTCAGCACTTGGTGTGGACACACAGGCAGGTCCAAGGTGAGTGTGTTTCTTCCCTCACCTGTCCTGGTGAGCCTGGGAATTACAGCCGCAGGGAGCAGTGGCTCTGGCCTGAGTGCCAGGGCCCTGCCATAATGTGTGAGACCAGCTGCTGGGGGATTTCATGTCCCTTAATAGACTGTGGCTCAGTGCCTGAGCCAAAGGCCCCGACTCCTGTGGCCTTGGTTAGAGGAGCTGAGGAAGGCAGCTGCGCCTCCCCCAGCAGAGACAAAGGGGTACGCGTGAGAGCAGGGGGTGTGTGTGCTGCTTGGTGTCCTGTTAACAGTAGCTGGGCCAGCTGAGTTTTCCCTGGGCATTAGCATCTGGTGACCTTCCCATTCCTAGTTCCACTGAGAGACATCACTAACAATGCCCCACCACCACCACCAAAAACCCTCACTAGAACCTGATTCTCTAACTGCCTTTTTCTTGCCAAACTTATAGAGGCTGGCAAGGTGTCATGGCGACCGGTGGAGACCCAGAGGAGGAGCAGGTGGTCCCAGGGGAGGAGGATGAAGCCAACATCAGGGCTGTGCAGGCCCACTACCTCCGGAGCCCCTCCCCCAGTCAGTAAGTAGGAGCCGATCTCCACAGCCCTGCAGCCAGGGTGGGGCAAGGGCTGGAAGCAGGATGAGCCATAGGCCCCGGGGTTCCACAGCCACCATCTAAGTCCACTCAACAAAAGTAACTGAGTGCTTTTATGTGTCATACTTTCTGGAAGTGGCGAACATGTACACAGATTGCGATGTGCCATGGTGAGGGCTAGAGATTAGCATGTCTAGGGTCCTGTGTGTGGTGGGCCCGGGAAAGGAACAACTGGACTTGGAAGGGTCATAGGAGGCTTCCTGGAGGAGGTATTGCTGGAGCTGAACCTCGAGGGATGAGGAGGAGTTTGGCAGATGGCACCTGAAGGGTAGTGCTTAATTCACCAGGGTTGGGACTGGATATGGGGACCATAGGCTACAGATGACAGTAGAAGGGATGGGAAGAGGAAGAGGCTCATAGAATAGTTTCTAGTACTAAAATAATTTTTTATCCCTGATCAAGCTGTGCCTTTCAAACTGGGAGAGATGTGCATGCCTGGGGCAAGTGTCAGGGTGCCGAGAGATGGGTAAACATGATACCTCTTCCTGGGTAGACCTTTTCATTATATGACAAGTAATTTAAAACGTTCCTTCTTCCATTAAAATAATTTAGAATATATTATGATGTAGAGTGACAAATTTGCATGAATTTTTAAGGCAAATCATGAGACATTCCAGAAGTGTCATGTTTAACTGCCTGCTGAAACAATAGTGTGTGTGCCTGTCCATTTTCCTTCTGCCAAAAATAGCAGGAGACCTGCCTTCTAATCATAGCTCTGTCACCAAACTGATGTGAAGAGTAACTTAAACGATTGAGCCTGTGTCTCCTTGTCTGTGAAAAGAGAAGGAAAGGCCTAACTGAAATATTTCAAAGTGACTACTTTACCTCTAAGTATTTGTAATTCTGTTTGACTTCACTTTTTCGTAGTTCTCCTGCCGGCTCCTGCTTCATGGGGTTCAAAAGGCCTGCCCCACGGGGTTAAGAGGGAAGCAAGGGCAGGTACTCTGCATTCATGGCCCAGGGCACTTTGTCCAGATGGAGCTTGAAGACTTCTTTAAAACTCAGGATTCTGTTCCCACTTAGAAAAAAAAAAATTAGGATTCAGAGATTTTCAATATAGCCCTCCCCCCTTGTCACTCTAGGACAAGGCTGAGGTGACTTTGTGTGTGGTTGGGGTAGGTGACCGTCTTGTGTATTACTTAGGGTAACATTAGCTGCTCTATCCAAAGGATGGTTCTTTCTCACTCAAAGGAGTTTCAAAACAGGACCCTGAGCAGTGATTCAGGGACCGAGCAGGCCCCTCCATCTCATGGATGCAGCATTCTAAAGCATGGCTTCTGAAGGCCCTGTGCTCATCAGTATCAAGACAGGATGGGGGAGGTCATGGGGAATTTCCAAGGAGATTTTTACGGGCCAGACCTGAGAATGGCCACTTCACTTCCGTTCCTGTTCCATTGGCTAAAACTCAGCAAGGCTGTGTTTCTTGCAAGGAAAGGAGGTCCATTAGCCCAGGAAAAAGAGAAAATGATTTTGTTTATACACAGCAGTCTTAGCCACAGTATACCCCTCAAGTCAATCAGTCCAAGTTGCTTCTTTCCCCACTTGTAGAACATATTTGAGGCCTCCCATGTGAGACAACCCAAAGTCCCACTTACCAGCTGCTGCATATAGAGTGTGCATTCTCTCCCTCGGGTCTGAATGCAACCCCTTATGTCTCACCAGGATAACCGCCCCAAAGGCTCCCATTTTATAAAGCAATGATTACAGCAGGCCTATGATTACTTAGCATGTCTAACCCACATATGAGGAAACTGCCTAGTTTTGACCTTGATCTCATCGCCTGGGAGGAACTTCCTTGTCAGTCCTTCTGTTTGGCCTCTAGCTCCACCTTCTCAGCCTCATCCATTATCCTCCATAGTCACATCTGAAGTGGGGTGGGAGGCATGTGTTCCTTGAAGCTTGTGCAGACTGTGTTCTGCTCCTGGAAAGGTGGGGTTGTTTTGAAGCTCACACCACCCAAAGGCTTTTTAAAGCTCATGATTTCTTTGAAAATATAATCCCTTCAAAAACTCAATAGGTTTCTGATCCATTTAGACCTAATGACTCCTTGTGTTAGTAACCACACTCAAAAGTTCTTAGATACAATTTTCAATCCTAATTCATTTCTGTGTCTCAACTTCAAGACAATTAACTTGAGAGATTATCTAAAACTGTAAATTTGGGCGGTAAGTCCAGGGTGCATGTTGTAGTTTCTAGTAGAATTGTTAAAAAATTATGTAACAGAACATACAGTTAACAAACTAACGAGGGGAGGGCGCCATAATAAAATATAATCAATCCAAAAGAAGAAAAGAAAGAAGAGGAAAAAATATAGAAGAGGCATGACAAATAATAAGAAAATAGTAAGAATGGCATATTTAAATCCAAATAGATAAGTCATTATTTACATTAAATGTAAGTAGACAGACTGCTCCAATTAAAAGACAAAGATTGTCAGATTCAATTTTTTAAAAAGCCTGTATACTGTTTACAAGAGATATACCTTAAAAATAAAGATATGCAAAGGATAAAGAGATAGAAAATTTCTACTACCCTGTTCCAGTTCTTATTGCTTATGCCTTCAAAATTTAGTGTCATAAAACAACCATTTTGTCATGTTTATAACCAGGAACCTGGAAAAGGCATAGCGGGGTTATCTTGTTTTTGTCCCAAGATGTTCTGAGGCTTCAACCGGAAAGGTTTGATGATTAGGGATGACTTTAAGGCGGAGGGTGATTCACAGAGGTATCTTCACGTGTTTGGCGATTCATGTTTAGATTTTTCTGGGATGTTGGCAAAGATATGTAAGATGGTCTCTCCATGTGGGCCAGTGTGGGCCTTCTCAAAGCAAGGTAGCTAAATTCCAAGAGTTGCATCCAAGAGAAAAAGACACAGTATTTTAATTTTTATTATCTAGCCTCAGAGTACTTCTGCTGTACCCTGCTGTCACCAAGTTTCAAGGGTAAGCAATATAGACTCCATTACTCCACAAGAGGTATCAAGGTAATATTCTAAAGAGAATAAGTGGGATGAGAAATATCATGGTCATCTTTGGAAAACACCAGCTGCCCCAAATGGAAACACTAAACAAAAGCCAACCAGTGAAGCTACAGTGATACTAAACAACGCAGATTTTAATGGAAGCATTATTAGAGACTGAGAGGAATGTTTCGTAACCATTGAAGTTTCAGTTCACCTGGAAGATACAATTATCTCCCCATTATCCAACACCCATAGGGATTGGTAGATTCCAGATAAATTTAGTTTCTGGTTGCTTGAGAGTTACTATTAAAAATAGGCTAATAAATTCTATACTTCATACTATACCATACCATACACTCTGCATTGACGTGATATCAACACTGAAACACATTCATTAAAAGCAAATAAGACAAATGAAGACAAACTTCACTTACTGTAAGTAACTATAATACAGTTTTACTGTATTATAAAACAGCTTTGTAAACATAGTGTACAATTTTAGTTAAATGCCAGTCAGTACACTTTTCAACCTCACTACCATTTTTTTTTAACTTCAAGTAATACACATTAACACTTAACAGTGTTACAGAGAACACATGGGAGCTGAGGGCGGGATGCATGAGCATTGGCTTACAGCCGGCACGGAGCACCAAGCTTAAACTCTGATTTTTTTATTTTTTATTTTTGGCAGGGTTGTGTGCCAGTTGCTTGAGAGTGCTGCTTGGTTGAGTTCTGGATGATGAGAATTTACTACATAATAATTTAAAATTTCTATGTATAATAATATAACTTTAAAATATATAAAGCAAAAAAAATGACAGAATTGAATGAAAAATTAAAATTCACTATCTTAGTCAACTGTATGTATTTAAAAAAAAAAACTATCTCAGGTTCTGTGCCTGTAGCTCAGCCGTTAGGGCACCAGCCACATACACTAGAGCTGGTGGGTTCGAATCTAGCCAGGCATTGTGACGAGCACCTATAGTCCCAGCTACTTGGGAGGCTGAGGCAAGAGAATTGCTTGAGCCCAAGAGTTTGAGGTTGCTGTGAGCTGTGACACCATGGCACTCTACCAAGGATGACAAAGTGAGACTGCCAAACAACAGTGACAACTACAACCAAAAAATAGTCAGGCATTGTGGTGGGTACCTGTAGTCCCAACTACTTGGGAGGCTGAGGCAAGAGAATCGCTTAAGCCCAAGAGTTAGAGGTTGCTATGAGCTGTGACGCCACAGCACTCTACCGAGGGTGACATAGTGAGACTGTCCCAAAAAAAAAAAACCAAAAACAACTATCTCAGAAAGTGATAGAATGAGGCCAAAAAATATTAGGAATATAGGAAGTTTGAACAAAACAGTAAATAAAATTAACCTAATTAGCATTTAAAGACATGTATCCAACAACTGCAGGGTGTGTATTTTTATTATGCACACATGGAACATTTACCTAAATCATATACTCGACAATACTTATATTAAGACATTTTTAACAATTGAAATCATATAGAACGTGTTCTCAGACCATAGGAGAATGAAGGTAGAAATCAATTTTAAAAAAGAGAAATAATGGAAATTCAAATTTAAACCACAATCCAATACTAGTACATGCTCACTAGAATATCTAAAATTAAAGACTGAGAGTTGCAAATGTGAATGAGGATGTGAAGAAATCGAACTATACTTTGTTGGTGAGAGTATAAATGAGGCCAGCCATTTGGAATTATTTCACAGTACTACTAAAGCTACAGACATGGCCGTCCTCTGACCCAGAAGGCTCATTCTCGGTAAATATTTAGCAGATATAAGTACTATATGCACCAGAAAATAAGTACTCTTAATAGAATGTTTTAGCAGCTGCCAGTCATTACGTATATAGAATGTGCAGACAACATGATGAACCGTCTAATGAACAGAAGGCCACATAAATAAAGCCTGGGCTATGAAGGGTGTCTGGAAGGTTCTCAGCAATGCAATGAAAAAAAATAGAGACATAGATAGCTGGGTACTTTCTGGACACTCTTGCACTTTCTTTTCTTCTCTTTTTTTTTTTTTTTTTTTGAGACAGAGTCTCACTCTACCACCCCAGGTAGAGTGCCATCGCAGCTCACAGCAATTCTTGGATTCAGGCCATTCTTTTGCCTCAGCCTCCTGAAGAGCTGGGACTACAGGTGCCTGCCACAATGCCTATCTGGTTGATTTTTGTTGTTGTTTTGGGTTTTTTTTTTCTATTTTTAGTAAATAAGGGGGGTGGGGAGGTGTCTCACTGTAGCTCAGGCTGGTCTCGAACTCCTGAGCTCAGGCAATCCACTTGCCTTGGCCTGTCAGAGTGGTAGGATTACAGGCGCAAGCCACCGCGCTCAGCCTCATATTTATTTTAAATACTGCCTGTCTTAGTTCATTTTCTGACAGTGTTTTTCAACCTTTTTTTATCTCATAGCACATTTGAACCTATGGTTACACTTCTGTGACGCACTTAAATTACATCGGTCAAAAAAACAATAAACAGGGTGAAGTGCTGTGGCTTACCCCTGTAATCCTAGCACTCTGGAAAACAGAGGCAGGTGGATCACTTGAGCTCAGGAGTTCAAAACCAACCTGAGAGGGACACCTTGTCTCTAAAAATAGCCGGGCATTGTGGCAGGCTCCTGTAGTCCAAGCTACTTGGGAGGCTGAGGCAAGAGAATCATTTCAGCCCAAGAATTTGAGGTTGCTGTGAGCTGTGATGCCATGGCATTCTACCAAGGATGACAAAGTGAGACTCTATCTCGAAAAATAAGTAAATAAATAAAAGAATATACTTACTGTGCTTTGAACTTTTTTTGAAAATAATTTAATGAATGACCTTTAAAATGTTTCATGGCATACCAGTGTGCCACAGCATACTGGTTAAAAATCACTGCTCTAACAGAATACCTGAGACTGGATCATTTTCAAAGAAAAGAGGTTTATTTGGCTTAGGTTTCTAGGGGCTGGAAAGCCCAAGCCTGAGTGGCCACACCTGACAAGGGCCTCCTGCTGCCTGACCACATGGTAGACAGCGTCACATAGTGGGAGTGCTGTGAGAGAGGACAGCAGGCAGCTGCAGAGGCCAAACAGGAGGGGCAGCCTCCCTTTATGACAACCTGCCCGGTGGTAATGCAGGACTCACTCCTGTGAGAAAGGTACTGATCTCTCTTAACAACCTCATCATCACCTCTCAACACCACCACATTGGGGACCAAGCCTCAGTAAGAGTTTCTTTTCAGTGGGGACAAACCATATCCAAACCATAGCATGCCCTGGGAATATGCCCTTTATTAATTGCCTGGCACTTTGGCTTCTCATATTATTGGTTGGGGAAGGAAAATAGTGAGGATGATGCAAAGGGCAGGGGTTAAACCACCGAAAGGGGAGGGAGGAGGCAGGGAAGACCCATCAGCTGGTTTCACAGTTTTACATCATTAGTCTGCCACAAGACAAAAGCATTTATTCACAGGGGAGTTCCAAGAGGGAAGTCCAATCCTTAGCCCTTCCAGCACTGTGCCCCCCTCTCTAGGCAAAAATAGGCTCAGCCTACAAGACCCACTTACACGTGGATTGGCTGAGTTACATGGTCCTATATTCAGAGCAAATTTTCTCCAGGTTTTCCGTGACTGCTGCTGAATCCTGTTGGTTTTGATGCCTTTCTTGGTTTGTGTATACCTCTGAGAGATTAGTTTCTAGAGGCTGCTCTCAATTAGCTAGGCTTTTTCAGAAAGCTTCATGGTGACGCTTCATGAGCTGTCTGTTCCTACAGTGTCATCGTAAAACGTGAACTATAAACTATTACAATTGCACAGGCTTTGAGCTATCATCCAGTCAATCCCACTGCATTATACATAACCAGGACGAAATAAATCCAGATGATCGAATCTGCAATGTTTGTAAAAATAAACAGGTAACTCAACAGACTGAGAGTTCTGATAAAGAACTTGTGTCTTGAATATATTTTTTAAAAACTCTCACAACTAGACAAATGATTGGAACATATAGTTAACAAAAAAAGATATGGTGATGGCAAATAAACACTTGAGAAGATGCTCAAAATCCTTAGTCATTAGGGAAATGCAAATTAAAACCACAGTGAATGACCATTACATAGCTATTAGAATATCTAAAATTAAAAAGACTGGTCACAGCAAATGTTGGTGAGAATGTGTAGTACCTAGAATAATCTGTGCCTGCTGGTGAAAATATAAAATGGGACAGTTTATCAATTTCTTACAAGGTTAAACACACACCTATACCTATATGATCCAGTCATTTTACTCTTTTTTTTTTTTTTTTGAGACGGAGCCTCAAGCTATCCCCCTGGGTAGAGTGCCATGGCATCACAGCTCATAGCAACCTCCAACTCCTGGGCTCAAGCGAGTCTCCTGCCTCTGCCTCCCAAGTAGCTGGGACCACA
>CAUYQV010089210.1:0-24032 GCA_963574575.1 Galagoides demidoff
GTGATGACAGTGGCTGAAGCAGAGGGGACGGGAGGCTGCAGGTCACCTCTGATGCAGGTGGAGCCTGTTCTTAGGATTGTGTGTGAGAGGAAGATGCTGCTGAGAAGGTAACATCACTGTCCACCTACCGGGAAGGACTCCAGACGGTAACATCACTGTCCACCTACTGGGAAGGACTCTGGACAGTAACATAATTGTCCACCTACCGGGAAGGACTCAGGACGGTAACATCACTGTCCACCTACCGGGAAGGACTCTGGACAGTAACATAATTGTCCACCTACCGGGAAGGACTCTGGACGGTAACATCACTGTCCACCTACCGGGAAGGACTCTGGACGGTAACATCACTGTCCACTAACGGGAAGGAATCAGGATCGTGACATCACTGTCCACTACTGTGACGGACTAACGACAGTAAAATAACTGTCCACCTACCGGGAAGGACTCTGGGCGGTAACATCACTGTCCACCTACTGGGAGTGATCCTGAATGGTAACATCACTGTAGCCTTAAGCCCTGTGAGGTTGGGACTCCTGCTCTGCACCTCTCTGCTCCCCCTGCTTCCCAGGCATGGGCTGGGGGCAGGTGCACCTGCTGGGCCCATCCTCCCACTGCCCATTGGCCCTCCCCTAATCTACTATAGCGTAGGTGCTCAAGGCACCTCCTCAGTGACCGTCTCCTTGGCAGCCCGTTTCAGACGGCACTTTCTTTTCACAGCTCTTTAGTTGCCATTCCTACTGAATTTCCCTTAAACCCCTTAGCATTGGGTGTGACCTGGATTTTGCAATGTCCCTCTCCTGCACAGGGTTCCAGGAAAGCAGAGTTTGGATCTCTTTTCTTCAGCCAGACCCCCAGTAAGTGAATTGTTCGTGATTTTCAAAGGAATGAGAAGAAGCCTGGTTCTCTCACCATTTACAGTCTTTTGCAAACAGGGCCCTGCTTATTCCATCAATTTAATAACCCAGGAGACCTACTCAAGTGTCCTTATGCCCCCAGGCTGGCACTGGGGTCTGCAACGTCAACAGAGGTCTCTGCACTCACCGATTTTGTGTTCAGTCCAAACACGTTCAAGAAAAAGCACCCAGTGGAACTGTCTTTAATTTCTCTGCATCCCTTTGATTCTTTCAAGCCTCATGCGCCGGCTAATATTGAAGCCATGTGCCTCCAGGAGAGAACTGAAAACTTCTCCAGATGCTCTTGTCAATTTTGGCGGCCATCATATTTTTATCCAATTTGAACATATTTTTCTTGATGAATACAAGAAGCCTTAAGTAGTGATTCTGAAAATTTACTTAACAGCTGCACAATCTTGTGAGATAAGATCACAAGCAGAAGGTGTTTATTTCAAACAGAAACATTACACTCTTCCTCCCCGCTCACCCCTGGCATCATTTTTGTTGAGTTTCAAAGCTTTGGACTTTAAATTCTGAGCTTCTCTCATCACCGATGAGATGAGAACATAGTCAGAAATGTACCAAGTGCATTGTCCAGTTGGAGAAGTTAGAGGAACAAGAGCTTTTATTGACAGTTTGCGTGGGACTCTGTGTCAGATGGGGGAAGGCATGAAGCTTCTGGGCACCTGGAGAAACCAGGCAGCGCCGTCCTCCACGGGACAGCGTGGAGCTTGTCCGGGAACCATTCCCAGGTTCCGGAGCTCTGTCCGCACAGAGGGAGAACACTGGGGAACGTTCATCCCAGGGAAGCTCCCAGGAAATCAGTAACTGTTCGTAGATGTTAAAATACAACTTTCACCTAAATTGCTTAAATTGGCATCTGCCTGCTTTACAATAAAAAGATGAAAATCTACGTTTAAACACTGACCACACATTCATTCCCTGGCAACATTCGGGCTCTCTGTCCTCTCTCGGGCACCCAAATTGGTTACAGGAGACAGGACAGCAGGCAACGGAGGGCCGCGCCTGGGGCTGAGACACCCAGTCGGCTGCTTCCTTCTGTAGCGTAAGGGAACTGGGAGAACTTCTAGGAAGTAATTTTCAGAAATCGCAGTCAGTGTAGACCCGGTGTAGACACCTCCCATTCGGTTCTTTGAAAGATGTGCCCTAGAATGGTGACAGTCCTAATAAATCCTTCCTCAATCCACACAAGGTAGCTGCACTTCTCTATAAATTTAATGAGGTAAGTTCAGGTAAAGGTGATGCATTTAGCAAAAACTGAATGGAAAACTCAGGCCCATATTTTTTAATAAAAATCAATGTGTTGTGAACGCCGAGTTCTGATTGCTGAGTAAATTGTCAGTGAGCTAAGCTCAAATACTGTGAGAATGAGGGGGAAAAAACAAACAAACCAGGAAAGCGATCTTTGAATTTTGATGCATAGAAAGGAAGTGAAACCGTGTAGCACACCAGATGTTCCACATACGGAAACTGATTAAAAACAAGAACGGTGTGAAACTATGGTGTCATAGAAATAAAAGATAAATGTGAATAAAGCATTTCTAAGACTAGATCACTGCCCCAATAGGCAGTGGATTACAAAGAACTGTTCTGTAAAAGAAAAAGTTCATATACAAAATTATTGTAGCACTGCTGAGTCACATCTGTGCTTTCCATTTTGCAGTTAATTTTATGAGAATTAAAACAGGTGAAACTGGGCAGAGAGAGAACTAGGGACAGGCATGAAGTCTGGCACTCCCTACTGCTATGCTGTCACCCCGTATGGCAGTGAGGCCAGCCGTCTGAGGGGTGGGTCAGGCGAGGGTGCCCCCAGCTCCGAGCTGTGCCCAGCCCTGTGACTGAGGCTGAGACGGGCAGGACCAGCAGCCCCTTGCTGAACATGTATCAGCCCCTGTTCTCCATCCCCCCGGGGCTCTGTGCAGGACGGCCCAGTGTTACGGACAAACACTGAAGATAACCTCTGTGTCATGGAGGCCAAATAACAATTTCATTGTGCTGACATGGAAACCATGTATTAACTAAAGAAAATGAAAAAATTAATCTACTTATTTTTGCAATATGGACTTTAAACAAATTTGCAACCAAACTAGACTAGAAGTGACGGCTGAGAGTGGCAGCTCCAACTTGGGCTGCCCAGGGCAACACTTCATCACACTTCGGTTATTTCTCAAATTTCACAGCAGGTGAGTGGGGCCAAGCTTTGCTTTCAGAGACACTTGTACTCACACCGATGTCGCCCTGAAGCTGCCGCCCTTGGTTTCCCCATCAGCCTCTTTTAACTCACTCGCCAGCCTTTGCCTCTTGGAGCTGCTTTAAAGCACCTGGCTCAACCGCAAAATGCTGTTTGCTTTTCAAATGTCACATACTTTTGACTCAGTGGAGTCCTCGGCTGGTTTTTTTCTTTGAAAATGGGCTAATTTTCCTTATTTTTTCTATTGCAAGTTGAATGGTTTAGCACCATAACAAGTTATGCTAACGTCCCGTCCTCTTGTGCTTGTGAATGGGACCTTACACAGAAGTGGGGCCATTGCAAACGTGGTCAAGTGAAGATGAGGTCTAGTCCTAATGCCAGTGGCTGGTGTCCTCGTGAGAAGGGATATGTGAAGATGCAGCGGCTTGGTGACACACTGGGATAATGTTGACAAGACAGAGAGGTGGTGGCACAGCTCTGATGCAAACTTTGGAATGGCAAGGACTGTGTGCAACCAGGACAAAGTGGGAGCCAGCAGGAGGTGGGTCAGCCCTCAGAGCCCACAGAAGGGGCAGCCCTGAGGACACCTGGGCTTTGGACACCAGGGCTGAGGGGACCCATGCCACTGTTTCAGGGACTCTGATTGTTGCCCTTGCCAGGGCAGCCACAGGGCACTGACCTCCTCCTCGGGAGCAGCTGGCTCTTCCTGAGCTTTCCGGAGCTGCACTGGGCACCACATAATGACAGCACCAGTCACTGGAGGCCCAAAGACAGAGGATTCTCTCAGGCTGGAGGGTTCGGACCTAAAAGAAATAATAACAATTCCAGGAAGCAAAGGGCCACTTTTTTGTCCTTTTTTGGGTAGGAAGAACAAAGGAGCAATGCTGTACTGCACAGACGTGCACGGCGGGAAAGTGTCGCGGCTGCCGTGAAATAGGGATGAGGGAAAATCTTGCAAAAGAAAAATATTATTTGCCTTTTAAGTTGAAAAACAAGTCTAAGACATCATCCATCAGATACAACTTTTATAAAATGTTGATTTTCATAATCGGACAACCAAAAAAGAAAACAGAAAAAATTAAGATTTTCCTTGAACTAAAACCACAAATACTTTCTAATTTCTGTGTGCTTTTCAGCTATTATACAGTACAAGACACTTTCTAGAAATTACACATCATGGATTAATTTCATGGCTCTATTGCAATGAAAGTACAATTAACCTGCAGCCTGTGATTATGACCTGAGAACTGAAGAACGTGTAGGGTATTGTTGGGGAGTGAAGCAAACCGGGGTCGCTACATGCCGCTAGTACTGCCACATGCTCAGCACAGCCCCTCGACGTTCCACAGAGCTGTTTTTACGAATGAACTTGAATTGGGATGACACTCATGGCAGCCTTTTTGGCCTGACATTGTAGTCAGAAATCCCTTTTCTAATTCTGATTCTCCCCTGATTAGTGTGCAAAGTGTGGAATTCACAGCATCCCTTCCTCAAATCCCGCCTCTGCCAGAAAGGCGGGAAGGTGCATTGGCATTCTGCTTCTGACTCTGAGGTGCTCAGAGGATGAGGCAATCGCACGCACGCACGTGTGGAATTCGGGCCCCTCTCAGAAGTAATCTAATTTGCCTACTTAGAAGGTTTAACTGCGAGGATGAAGGAAACTCAGGCGCCTGTGAAGTGCTGGGGGAGGCTCAGAAGAAAGGCGGAGTGAGCATCACTCCCCCCCGTGCTGATACGCAGGAGAGTTAAACTCAAGTGCAGCCGCCCTCTGTACTTTACAGTGCTGGGAGAAGCCTCTTCTCTTTAAGATGAGTGCTTTGTCTTGTGATTGTGCCAAATAAGTTAATTCTGTGGTTACTGAGGTC
Source organism: Galagoides demidoff (assembly GCA_963574575.1). Classification (NCBI taxonomy): domain Eukaryota; kingdom Metazoa; phylum Chordata; class Mammalia; order Primates; family Galagidae; genus Galagoides; species Galagoides demidoff. The sequence goes on from CAUYQV010089210.1 coordinate 4,974, forward strand.
ATTAAATTTCAGTTTGAAATAGAGATGATAAGGGAGGCATTAGCTGCAGATTTTACAGCACTGTTAACAAGATTTGTGCCATCTATCCACAAATAGAAGGGCAAAAGCAGAGGCTCATTTTTTGTAATTTTGTAGTCAAAATGTCACCTGAGTGCCCTGTTGGGGTCATCGTCTTGGTGGAAGGGGCCTGGGCCCTGGGCTGGGCATCTGTCGGACCCCATGCCCTGGCTCTGCTCAGGGTAGAGGAGGACCCCCCACCCCAATCTGGCTTGTGGGACACATTCCAACTGCTGTCAGCCTGGCCCTACGTTTTGGTTGCTTCTGGATCAGTCCCAGCCTGATGGCCATAGCTTGACCATAGGTCCTCCCTCTGCCTTCATTCACCCCCTCGGGAAAGGCACCAGACAAGTCTCTCCTGCTGTGAGTTGCCCCAAGTCCTGCCCAGTGTGATCCTCCTGGGAAAGATTCTGCTTCGCTCTTGGGTAGCTAAGCTCATCCCCTGATCCACAGGTACTCTGTCTGATCTGGCCTGAGCCCAGCCCCATATTCTAGCATCTCTCGAGTGACACAGGGCTGCCCGACTCTGCCCTCATAGACGGTGGTCCTGGTCACTCTCCTCCCGACTCCTGGGCCACACCCTTCTATGGAACCTCTGCCTCGGGGTCACTCCAGGCAGCAGCCAACTCCTTGTTCGAAATAATTTGGAAATTTGTATAGAGATCAGGTGATGGGGGAGGTTTATCACCGACACACAGACGGGCTCTTCTCCCTTACTGCTGCAGTTCTAGGGCGCAAGCTTAGAGTCATTCTGCACAATTTTGATCATGAAAATAGTCTGTAATAAAAATGACAGTGGGATTTCCAAAGGAAGTCTAGGGATTTTTCCCTAGACAAACTTTTTTTACCCGTTATTTATTTATTTGATCTTTATTTTTTTGAGACAGAGTCACTCTGTGTCACCCTCGGTAGAGTGCCATGGCATCTTAGCTCACAGAAACCTTAAACTCTTGTGCTTAAGTGATTCTCTTGCCTCAACCTCCCATGTAGCTGGGACTACAGGCTCCCGCCACAACACCTGGCTATTTTTGTGGTTGTTGTTGTTATTGTTGTTATTATTGTTGTTTGAGAGGGTTCAAACCCACCAGCCCCTGTGTATGTGGCCGGCACCCTAACCGCTGAGCTACAGACACGGAGCCCATGAACTTTATCTATTGGGGGCCACTATCAACTGCAGTTTATACACAGATGATAGAACACACCTGCCACTCACCCATGAACCTGGAAATACTCCATATCCCCTAGGAATTTCTTAGCTTTCCTCAAAGTGTTATTAAACAATGTATGAACTGAAAATAATTTTTCAGCCCTAGACAGGTATGAGCACACATATGAATGTACAAACCTAAGCTTCAGTGTTTGAAGGAAACTTAAAACATCAAACCTGACCAGGCCTGTGTCTGTGGGGAAGCAGCGAGGAGCAGGCATGCTCACTGCTGGGTGGTGTCCCGGGCACGTGCAGGTGGAGGGGGAGGAAAGAGATCAGAACTTACCTTTGGGGCCTCCGACATTCTGAACTAGAATCGTTTTCTTTTCCAGTCCAATTCCGTGCTTTATTTTTTCTCTTTCTTCTCCTATGAACTAAATGCCTCTAATGGGCCAGGGTGGCCTCCTTCCGTCTGTTTCTGCCACACGTGAGACCTTTTTCCAGTATCACCTCCACGACCGTTGGCTATAAAGTGCTGTTGGGCTCACCTTGCTGGACATGGACCTGTCCCCTCCTTAGCTCCATCGTGTCCTGTAAGAGAATATCAGTGGGAGAGGGACATGGAGGGCAAAGCAGGCACTTTGTACTCTGAAAGATCGGTCTCTCCCTTCATAGCAACGGCCCATCACTGGCCACTGGTCAGCACAGGAAGGTGCTTACACTGCACAGGCCTTTTTTTTTTCCAACTGTAATTTAAGTTATATAGTGATGTCTAATTTAAATAATTCTTTATTAATTAAATGAGACAGGGCGTATAAAACATTTAAAAGAGTGACCAACAGGTGATAAGCCCTCAGGAGCCATCTCATGCCTCACTGTCTTGTGGTGCATATTACTCATTCAAATTGCAGTTCATTGTTCCTCTCCCCGATCACTTTTATTAGACTGTTAAAACCTTTGAAAACCAGACCTTTACCTTCTGTCTGGCTAAGGCATGCATTGTTCCTTCAAGTGAATGTGTGTGCACAACGTGGTACGATAGGAGGTGGAGAAGCTTCCCTGAACCTCCCCTGAAGAACCGGGTAACACAGGACCAGGCCACCGGCAGCCAGTAAACTGGCTTAAGACCATAAACCCTTCATAGACCAAAGCACGTCCTCAAGGCTCCAGGACAAGTCTTGTCTAGTCTTGTATGAGCTTTATTTCATTAGCCAGTACCTAGCACAGAAGTCATTAACTCCAGCTTCAGAACCCTACATGAGTTCAAATCTCTCGCAGGAAATTATCTTTTCCTGGAAGTTACGTGGCTTGTTTTAGGCCTGGTATATAGAATTCATAATTTAGCATCACCTACTGTGAACCCCCAGACATGGTGAGTGTGGGCATAAACGGATGAAGGCATGAATTGGGAGGGGTTGAGACTTCAGGGCGTCCAGAGAACAGGGTTGTCTCTGGGGCATGCGGCTCTCAGCTTAAACAGCAGCCAGTTTCCGTCTGCGTCCCCACAGTCTGGTTCTTACAGGCTGGACGCAGCTGGTTGGAGCTTCTGTAGATCAGCCTGGTCGGGCATGTCCATGGGTGTTGGACTCAGGCCTGTTTTAACTATGTTCATGGTAGGCACAGGTGGATGGACTGTCCACATGCAAGTGTTTTTCTCATTACAAGGACATTTTTGGTGGGTACACTGTGTCCACCATGAGGCCCAGGCACCTGGCAAACCTCAATATGAAAGGATGTAAAGGTCAGAAGGGTGAGGAGAGTGACCATTTCTCATCCTACAGATTCAACTGTACAAACACTAAAACTTATCTGCCTTGAGCATCAAAAAATGCAAGAAATTTACCTCTAAAGTAAAGTGCTGCTTTCAACGTCGGTGAAAAAAATGTCTATGGTGAATTTGGAGTATAATTTTTTCCCCTTTATTTTTTCATGTATCTTAAAGAAAGCTGGAATCTCCTCTTCGTGCTATAAAGCAGCTCTAATTCCATGTGATCTCTGTTTTTTCCATTTCAATTTCTAATTCCTTTTCATTGAATTTCTTTATTTGATGATAATGTTCAATGGACTTGAGTTTCAAGTAGAAGATTAAGTTCTTTCATAGCCAAATATTGAAGCAAATTCATTTGAATCTTGATTGAGACATTGTGGATGATCTAGGGAGTTGTATATCACAGGGTTGGATTAATGTAAATTGATTTGTCCAAGGTTATTTGTTTAGATAATGGAGGCAATAGGAGGAGAGCCCAAGGTCTCAGGGAACTGAAGCTCTGAGACGTCCCATCCTGTCATCATGTTCAAAGCAAGTTCACATCGGGGCAGACTCCATTTAGGCAGGGAAAATTCAATTAGGATCATTCTGTGGACTGAAGACTCCCGGGGGGATCAGGGTAGAAATATGGAGAGCTTGTTGTCTTAACAAAATAGAAGCTAAGAAGCGACTTCTGTGGCCTGCCTTGGACCCTCTCCTCTTGTGTTTGTGTGTGTAACACAGTTCATGAATCAAAGTGAGTCATATTTTTATCATCTGTCTTTTTATATTTTTTGCACACGTCTCTTCCTACTTATAAAATGAATAATACTGTCACCAGAGGCCCCTTTAAGCATCTCCTGGCGTTTGGATCATTATTTCACAGATTCCAACATGGACCCAATAGCACTGTCCCAACCTAGTGACAGACCAGGACGTCTGCACTTATGAGGCTCTGCAGTGAGCAAAGGCTCACGTCTTAATTTGATAATTGATAATTTTGTGTGTGTACGTACATACATATATGTGATATCAATCTGGGAACAAAAGCAAATTTGACAATATTTGCATCTACGTTCCAGTATGGATGTTTCCTTACAAATAGAAATGAACTACCTGCACTTTTAAATCGTTTCTGAAAGTAGGTTAAACAGTAAACTGACCTGTAAGAACTAAGAATGTTTCCCCTGTGATCTATGGTTTTAGAGACCACAGAAGTTTCCCGCCCCCTTCTCAGAGTAACAAATGGAATCACTGATTATACTTCACAAATAAGTAAAACCTCTAACCAATAGTATTCTGGAGACTTTTCATTTTGTTACTTTAACCATCATAAGTCACAATGAAATGATACTAAGTGACAATTGGAGGAACATAAACAACACAGGAGGTCAGAATGTCTTCAACGTGATGACTGGGGCGTGGCCAAACCCTGCCGTGGGGGGCACGCGGGCAGGTGGGCGGGGCTGATGAGGCACTCCTGGCCCCAACAGTGGAGACAGTCACTTGGGGTGGGTCCACATTACCTGGGGTGAGTCCTCGTTTTGAGAGGGTCCACCAAGAGTCACGCAGGCCTCTCCTACACATACTACCTTTCATTGACATGGGCCAAAAAACATGCTCAGTTTATGCAAGAGCCAAAGTCAGCCACCCATCTGAAATATTTCATAGGACTAGAAGCATAATATCCACCTGACATCAACAATAAAGTTCCAGAAAGGGTCAGGCATGGTGGCTCACATCTGTATTCCCAGGACTTTTAGAGGCCATGGAGGGAAAGCCATTGAGTCCAGGAGTTAGAGACCAGCCAGGACAACGTAGTAAGACCCCTACTCTACAAAAAGTTTATAAAATTAGCCTGGCATGGTTGCGGGCACCTGTAATGCCAACACCTCAGGTGGCTGAGGCAGGAGGATCCCTTGAGCCAGGAGTTAGAGGTTACAGTGAACAATGACGAAACCACTGCACTCAACCTGAACAACAGTTAGACCTATGTCAAAAAAATATGACAAAAAGATACAAGAATGATTAGAATAATCAACACATTGCTCCCGTGTTATCTTGGCCAAGCTGCCCCAGAAGCTTCTTACTTCCTGGGCCTTCTCTGATCTAGAAGGTGAGGAGGTCGTGATCTCTGATCTAAAGGCTCTGCAGTGGTCACATCGTGGGTCCTATTTTCATCTAAAGCACAAAAGCCAGATCCTTTGGCCACTGAGCAAATGCTACAGTTTGCTGACAGCCAACAAATGCAAATACTGATTGATCCCTCCAGAGGTGCTGGTAGCATCAGAACGTGCCAGGCTGTTCCATACAGTGTGAACTTACCTGCCGCTGTGTGTGTGTGTGTGTGTGTGTGTGATGGGTGTGTGCATACGCATGCATGTTGTGTGTGTATTGTGTGTAAATGTGTGTATTTGCATGTGTGCTGCATGCACGTGTGTGTGTGTGGACATGCATGTGGGGGTGCATGCGTGTGCACGAGCGTGTGTGTGGGGCTGTCTCAGCCTGCTCTGGGCTATCCATGCAGCTACTCTGCGCAGAACATGCTCTCCCCACACTCATAGCTTCCTGTCCATGCTGACACGTTTGGGCACAACCCCTTAGTGTCTTCCTTGCACCTCTAGGTGACACCACGGAGGGGGAATTGGACAGGACTCTGTCTCTAAGCATCTGCCTCAATGCCCCCAGCACAACCCATAGGGCATCATGCATGGTGAGAGGTTGGTGAGGTCCTGCAGGTGACCACGGGGGTTCAGTGGGTCGGTGTATTTTTGGAACGTCAAACTGTCTGTGATTGTGACCAGACTGATGTCTGGTCTCCCATCTGGCCTCTTTTCACCCATAAACTTCTTTAAGTCCTCACAGTCCAAATCCTCATCTCCCCTGGGAGGAGGGCCTTACTCTGTCATCTGTCACTCTAACTCTCCCACTGAAGGCCCTGGGGACTAATCAGCTTATGACTTCTGGGTCCATATGAACCTGGTGACTATTGCAGTAGAGGCTGGTCTGACGAGACCAGGGAGCAGCAGGTGCAGGGAGTAAGGGAGACACACAGGGTGGAGCCAGCTTCTCTGGCCAGAGCTGGAGGAGGACACAGCATTGTGTTTCCACATCGGAATTACCAGGAGGGATAAAAATTAACATAATCCATCAAGGATCTGAATGCTACTGAACATTGATGACAGTATTTTGGCTACTTCACCTGTTACTGTGGAAGTCACGTCCTTTGCTTTAATTCTTTGATGTGAGTATAGAGCCTTCGGAAGGAATTAGGGCAGGTCATCACATTCAGCCAATTTAGACTTTCTCTACTAAAATGTGGAAACCAGTGGCCTTGTGGACCAACTGTAGTAAACTAGTGCATGCCTGTTTTTTTTCTCCATAATTATGACTGTGTTGTAGAGATGATGTCATCTGGGTTTCCAAACAATTTAGGAGTAATTCCAAACATTACCCATGCAGTTCAGACATAAAAGCTCTTGCAAAGTGACTGAAACGTCCACTTGGTTTGACTGGTCATCCTGTATGATGTGGTGAACTTCACGATGCCATCTCCATCACTTTTGTTGCCCCCCATTTCCAAAGATAATTCTGTATTGCAGAAACAGAACACATTTCACATGGCTATGAAGACGCCACACACAGGCAATTACAAGATTCCAGACAGAAGGTGGTGAGGTAACACTCCACTTCTCAGCAGCCCTGAACCATAAGCCCAATTCTTCTAATTTTCACCATCAAACTTTTCAAAGTTCTTTGCTCGTATCCTATGGGAGTGGCTGTGATCACAATGCTTCAGACAGTGAGAAGCTCGAGCTCGGGGGTTCCAGCATGCAGCCATCAGGGCTTCCTTTCCCTTCTTCTGGAACATAAAAGGGAAGGACATGGAGGTTCCGGGCAATTGGGCCGCCCCTGGCAGCTGAAGCAGCCATTAGACTCAGACATCGCAGCCACGCAGGTGCTCAACCAGCCAACTCTACCTCCTGTGGCCCACTCTGATTGTCACTCATCTTACCTCCCTTACCTGTCCTGGTCCTGAAGGCCCAGGACACACCCATCAGTTTTCACAAATACCAAAAGGCAGATTTGCCACCTGAAGTTCAGGTGCCTGGATTTTTTTTAATGGTCCTTTAAAGAAATAATAGTTAATCTTTCTCTGCAGTAGCAAGGACTTACGCTGTGGAGATGCTGCCCTCAGAGGCTGCGTGTGCTAACTCAGTCAAGGCTCACACCAGCTCTGCAAGGTCAGTGGGACTGGGTTGTCCAGTGAGAAGACAGAAGCATGTCTGCCCAAGGTCACGCCAGGTGTATCCAAGCCATAATTCCAACCAGGGTGACTTGACTCAGGAATATGTGTAATTTGTCTCTGAATCATAAATACTAAATAAATCATAGTATCAAAAATCAATCTTCAGGAAAGCACTTGGAAGTTTAAAGATTACCTTATCAATGTTTCCAACTAGATAATAATAACAATAAACTGGCTTTTATAAAAGAACAGGATCAAGCTTTCACCTTATGATTTTTGAGACAGGCGTAAATATCTGTAGCTGTATATGTTCATGTGCAGACTTTGTGCAGCCTTTATCACAGATATCCTGGGTACGATTGATTAGACGAGCATGTCTGGACAGCAGCCAAAATATCTTTCAAATTTCAGCACCTGTTGAACCAGCGAGTGTGGGCTGTCATAATAAGACTGTCTAGGTCATTTCACAAATACATATTTAGAAAATTACAGGCGGGTAGGAAATAATTAAAACCCAGCTCATTACGAGCTTTAATAAGCAGAATTGTCAATGAATATTAGCCCTATGAAATTAGCATAGAGTATCTCAAAATGCATTAGTCCGACCACACAATGCTCGTGTTAATATTCCATGATTTGAAGAATGTCACGATGGCTCTTCATTTAGAATCAGAACATTCAGGTAATGAAACTGCGTGATGGTCATGAAGTGTGAAGGTTAAGATGATTGGACTTCTGGTGTGTAGGTTGATTTAACAGGTTTCATTAGCATTTCCCAGGAGTAGCTCTAATTTGAGCTAAAATCTTTTTACCAGCTGTTGGAATATTTCCTCGCAAGTTGTTGTATAGGGCGTCCCCGCCGCCCTGGCTGAGCTGGAGATTTACCGAGCCCAGGGTGCTGCCTCAGCTGCTGTCACGCAGACAGGCACGTAGGGGAGCCCCATGCTGCCCCTCGCTTTCAGCTCCCAGGATTTAAGAGATCACTCCCAACCAGCCATTGCCTGGTATAGCAACTGTGAGTCTGTTTATTCAAAAGGAATGCGTTCATTCCCCACTGCGGACCTAACAGGGGCTAAGTAAAGAGCAAGGAATCCACGGAAATTACAGGAGCTGGTTAAATGCAGTGCTTTAAATATTCAAATTCCTTAGTAGTCAAAGAGGAATAGGATGAGGTTCTAAAGAAGAGTGTGTCCACACGCACTATCTCTGACACACACACACACTTATCCAGAGAGGCGCAGGGGGCCGTCCTGTTCTGTCCCTCTACTCTTTGAATACAGCAGGACTCTGGCAAGGCTCCGTAATTGAGTTATGGCTGTCACCCATATATTAAATTCCAGCCCAAGCCATTGCCAGTCTAAGTAATAGATTGAAAAATACAATTATTGCTTACCTACAGAATTCCTTTGCTTGGGAGGTAAGGCATATATATTAGAAAAGTTGTTGTGGTTTTTTCCCCAGGCCTATTCAATAAATGAACATTACACCAGGATTCTTACACAGAGTATCTCAGAAATGGGTTTTGTATTGATTTTTGTAACTGCCCTGTTAGATGACGTTATCCCTTAGCGTGCCGGGTTTAGACTGGTCCGCCCGGAGCAGGTCATTGAGGTGATAACTGTCATTTGGAGGGACAGAAAAGCAATCATAGTTTTTTCATTACTTACTGTTTTCCCCCTGCGAGTGTGGGATCATTTGACATATTATGGCTTCTGTGATTTAAGCTGCATTTCTAAATTAAGTGCTAGAATATCACGCTGTGGGTTTAGAAAAATCAACTAGGTGTCAAAGAAGCCCAGGCCCTGTGGGTCAGCCCGGTGCGTGATTCCTTCCTGATCATCTTCTCAACTTTACAGAGAGAGGGGCTGTTAACGCAGGAAATAAATACAAGCCTGTACTCGGAAAATGTTGCATGCAAGTCAGAATAAATACTGTAAATTACCGCTTCTCCCTTTTATTTTTTTATATCATTGTTTAAAAAATACTTGACAGCATAAAACTAGTTTTATCATATATGTACATTGAAATGCATGTACTTTTAAAATTCTAACAGATAAAGGTTAACATTAATTTTTAGCTGGCCCGGGCTGGGTTCTAACCCGCCAGCCCTAGTGTATGGGGCCGGCACCCTACTCACTTAGCTGTAGATGCTGCCCAACATTAATTTTTAAATTGCTTCAATTTCATGAAAAATGTTTTTTTCTAGCAATTGTGATTAGATTGTGTAACACATAGGCATGAAAACAGCAGCAGCAACAGAAAAATCTCAGCATGGAACACACAGAGCAGCCGTTGCTAAAGGCAGCCCAGAAGAATTAAGGACTAAACTGGTGCGAACAGTACACAGGAGGGCACGGGCCAGCCTGTCCCTCCACTATTGCTCTGGCCATTTCCAGGGTCCTCCCAGCCGCATCCTGTGCGGACATCCAGAGGGTCAGGCCGAGGACCGCAAACCCGGCAGAGGTACAGTCCGGGTGCCTCCGGCGAGCCCGACGCTGGGGACACATGGGACTTTCTCCGTTGGTCACGTAGCTAAGAATGAACTTTCTGGTTTCTCTTTCTCTGGTCATTCTTTAAAAAATATTGTAGAATATTATTTTTTTCTACGTTTTCATTAAGTACATTATTGTCTGTCTACTGATGCATAACAAATCACCCCAAATCTTAGCAGCCTGCAGTAACAAGCATCTGTCGTGGGCCAGGCATCTGGGCTGGGATCTCCCGCAGATTCCCACAAGGTTGCCGATAAGACATCCGCAGAAGCTGAGATGGCTCCGATCAGAAAGGGTCACTTTTCAAGCCAAAATGAGTACTGGCAGAGTCCCTTCATCGCTGCCTGTTAGACTGAGCACTTTAGCTTCTAGGCAGAAGTTGGCTGATGGGCACCCTCACGTCTGAGTCACGTGGGTTTCTCCAGTGTGGTGCCACATCTCACTCAAGAAGGCACCAAGGCCAGCCCACTGGCAAGGAGGAAGTAATCGCATCTGGTCAACAATCAGAGATGTGACGTCCTCTCCACCTTGCCCTCTTCTGTTAGTTAAAGCAAGTTGCAGAGTGGGAGAGACGAAGGTCATGGATACCATGAAGTAAGGATTATCAGGGGCTGTGGCCGAGACCACTTACCACAAACATGACTGCTTCTCTGAATTTCTTGTTGGAATAATCCTCTTTCCCCACCATGTTTAAGTGTGCTTAGCTAGAGCTTGCATTCTTTGTGGAATCATAAAGTTATCGTTCACTTAAATATTACCCAAAATTCTGGTCCTCTTCCTACATCTGCAGCTCCCCAAACTCAGGGCTTCATTAGCTCCTTGGGGAGCCAGCCATAGCCCCCAATCAGTGCATGGCATGGCATCCTACCCAGCTGCTGAGAGCAAGATGCAGGCAGCGTCCCTGACAAGCACCATCCCTGACAAACACCGTCCCTGACCAAGCACCGTCCCTGACAAACACCATCCCTGACCAAGCACCGTCCCTGACCAAGCAGCGTCCCTGACAACCAATATCCCTGACAAGCACCATCCCTGACCAAGCACCGTCACCGTCCCTGACCAAGCACCGTCCCTTACCAAGCACCATCCCTGACCAAGCACCATCCCTGACAACCAATATCCCTGACAGGCACCATCCCTGACCAAGCACCATCCCTGACCAAGCACCGTCCCTGACCAAGCACCGTCCCTTACCAAGCACCATCCCTGACCAAGGACCATCCCTGACAACCAATATCCCTGACAAGCACCATCCCTGACCAAGCACCGTCCCTGACCAAGCACCATCCCTGACCAAGCACCATCCCTGACCAAGCACCATCCCTGACCAGGCACCATCCCTGACAAGCACCGTCCCTAACAATCACCATCACTGATAAGCATCATCCCTAACCAAGCACGGTTCCTAACCAAGCACGGTCCCTAACCAAGCACCATCCCTGACCAAGCACTGTCCCTGACCAAGCACCGTCCCTGACAAGCACTGTCCCTGACAAGCACCGTCCCTGACCACCTTGTTTTTTGGCGCCTCCCAGACATAATCAGCGACATGGAAATTCCAACTCAAAGGCACCTTCAAATTCCATCTGCCACCTGAACACCCTTGTGCACTGCCCTGGCTGAGTACACTTCTCTGCCAAGTCCTCTCAGCTCCCACCCCAGGGTATTTCTAGATTCCCTGCTCTTGTGATCATTTTGCATCCCCAAAGCCATTCTAATGGGAAAATGCCCTCATGCTCTTCTCCTTCTGAGGCATCCTCTGGCAACATTCAGTGCCACCCTCAGGGTGAGGACCACACTCTCTGGAGGTGCTAGCAGCTCCTCTGAGGCCCGCATCCTGCTTACTTTCCTGGTTTCACCTTCTCCCAGCACCCGCTCCAGCCAAGAGGAACCACTTTCACGTCCCCAAAAGTTTGGTATAGTTTTATGTTCTTGCACAAACATTTATCACCACTTGTGCCCCTGCCCTTTCCTCCTATGCACGTCTAGGGCCCCTCCAGGGCCTTCCTCTGGGACACTGAGACTGACCCTCCTTCACGTATACAACTAGTGTCCTGGGATTGTTATTATAGGGCACTAATGAAGCTATGTCACACACCGTGACATCAAACCTAACTCCCTGCTTCTACATGTTCTGGGGCAGGCTCTGCGTTTCATCTGTTTCTCCATTCCAGTCACAGTGTGTGCCTTGCAGCCCTGACAGTATTAAAACAGAGACTTCAGACAGTCGTGAAGTGAAGGAATTCTCTCACATGTGTCCGTCTACCCCGTTCTCCTCACAGGCCATGGCCTTGTACCTACTGGGGAGATGATCCTGCCAACTCTGTCAGATAAATTTTATTTACTGAATTTGAAATATGCAGGAATAATATTCAGAAATAAGAAAAAATTAGCAGAAAATTTAAGAATGGATGGTGCTAGAGTCTGAACATTTATGTCTTCCTAAAATGTATATATTATAATCTTCAACCCCCAGGAGATGGCATTAAGAGGCGGGGCCTTTGGGGAGGCAATTAGCACATGGGGGAGGACACCCCACACATGGGATGAGTCCATTTTTAAAAGAGGCCACATCCTGGCTCCTTCCCTCGGTGCCACCTGTGGGTCAGGAGGTGCCTCACCTGACCTGAATCTGCTGGGACTTTACCCTGGATGTCTCTGTGTGCAGCGTGGGAGATGAAAATTCTGATGTTTCTAAGCCTCGCAGTTTACAGTATTTTGTTACAGCTGGACAAATGTACTGAGACAAATGCAGATGTCCAGTTTGGATATCTGTATTTTTCTCTTTAAACAGTCATAGGGTTTAGCACTTAGTTAATTTAGAAAGCAAAATAGTACCCCGCCTTACTGGGAAGTGAATGGTACTCAAAAAGAAGAAAACAACTGAAATATTGGCTGAAGGCCAGAGCTGCAATTTTAGTACACATCCCAAACACGATTCCAGTCAGTTAAAAAAAGAATTCTCTATGTATAAAATGGATTTGTCCACAATGAGATGTCACCTCATACCTGCTAGAATGGCTGTCACTAAAGTATAATAATAGATCTTGAAGAGGATGTGTAAAAACAGGAACAGTGTTGGTGGGATTGTAAACCAGCATAGCCACTGTGGAAGACAGTTTGGGGTTCCACAAAGAACTAAAAATAGAACCACCTCTGTGATACAGCAATCGCTCTTCTGGGTATAAAGCCAAAAGCATTGAACCTGGGCTAAGAGAGCCACGCAGTCCCCAGTCCATGCTGGCAGCATAAACAGCAGCCAAGGCCTCAAATAAACCTGCTTCCCCTGAGCAGATGCACGGATAAAGAACAGATGCCGCCTGTATACAACATAATATTATAATATTATTTCTTAATAAAAAGAACTTCTACCATGTACATCAGCGTTGGCGAAGCCGGAGGACCTGGCTCTGAGCAGATGAGCTGGTGCCCGGTGGACACAGGCACGGAAGGGCCTCTGTTATGAGGAATGTAGAAGAGCCAAAGCCATCAGAGCCGAAAGTAGAAAGGCTGTCACCAAAAGATGTGGGAAGGGGAAGTGGGGGCTGTGAGTCCAGGGCAGGGAGCTTCTGTTCCAGGAGGTGAATCAGCCCTAGACATCTGATCTACCACATGGTTCCCAGAGCTGTGTACCGAAAAATCGGCCAAGTGGGTGGATCTTATGTTGCGCTTACCACAAAATACAAATACTAATGCTAATAATAACAAAACCAACAGTAATAATAAATAAAGATGACAGAAGGAAACTTCTGAAGGTGATGGGTAGGCTCGTGGCATAGATTGCGGTGATGGTTTCATGGGTCTATATTTATCTCCAAATTCATAAAGTTGTATATATTAAACATATACCGATTTTTAATGTTAACATAGCTCAGTAAAAATGATTTAAAATAAATAAAAATGAAATGGGTTTGCTGAAATAACTGTCGGCAAGATTTTCAGGAGAATTTTTTTTTTTAATTTGAGGAAGTTTTATTCTGTCACTCTGGGTAGAGTGTGGCATCACAGCTCACAGCAATCTCAAACTCTTGGGTTCAATTGATCCTCTTGTCTCAGCCTCTCCAGTAGCTGGGACTACAGGAACCTGCACAATGCTGGCCTAGATATTTTTGTTGTTGTTGTCCCTTCTATTTTTAGTAGAGATGGGTTCTTGCTTTGTGCAGGCTGGTCTCAGACTCCCGAGCTCAGGTCATCAACCTGCCTAGGCCTCACCCAAAGAGTGGATGACATGCATGAGTCACTGTACCCAGCCTGAAAAATGTTTTAAAGGAGGTAATTCTGGCAGCAATTTTAAGGAATTATAGCTTTATTCTATCTAGTAATTCTGTAGGCAGTGAATTTGAATATTCTTTGCTTTTTTGAGGAATATAATGAGAATAGTTTGACAATGTTTTATTTTTGGCTTTGGATCTAAGTTGCCTTATAAGCAATGCCTAATTAATATTCAGTTTTAAGGCCTGAAGTGAAGATAGAGACAAAGAAAGACACTATCGCAAACACTTGTTTTTACTGAGTGTTCGGACTGCGTATCAGAAAATGCTCTCCATCCTATGCTGGGGATTTACTGGTGCTCTCCTAACCCTTTAATAGATGAATTCAGCCATGAAGTTATATATAAACAGATGATGTCTGAAGCTTTGAAATTCCAAATAAGTTTCATAAGGAAATTATTTTTTCTTTCAAGGATATTGTGATATGGGTTCTTTTCTATATAGTGAATGCATGCTTTTTCAAATGTTTCAATTGAATTAACAAAAGTATGCATTTTAGCATAATAAGTATCTTTTTCAGAACTTGATTTCAAAAGTGCATCTAAGTAACTTAAAATCTGTATTTAGTATCTTGAATAGAAACACAGAGGATTAGCATTCAAAATGTTTAAAATAGGCCCTGATCCATGGTGTGCCCATCACTTAGGACGGGCCTTATAATAGAGATCATCCCTGGGCACAGACTCTGCTGCCAGTTGAAACTGGAGAAAAGAGCTCGCTAAGACCCGCGGTGCAGCCTTCCTTCCCGCTCTAAGCCCGCAATGGGCTCCTTCCATGGCTTTTCTTAATCAGTTCATCTTCATTCAGGAATGTAAGTAGATTTACTTGGACTGCAAAACTGGGTAAGAAAAGATTACAGCAAATCTTCTCAGCAGTTCTATTATATTTCAATTGGTCTTTTTAAAAGGGGGGAGGGTGTTGCCCACGGAAGGAAAATTTTAAGCGGAACTTGGGAAGGCTTTCAAATTTGGCAGAATATAAGTTTTTGTTTCAGACACGAGTATTATTAGAATAAACAACAGATAAGATTTTCTTTATACTCGACAGTTATCAGGACACATGTGAAAACTTATTTTCTAGTTGATTAACACATAGGGCAATAAAACTCAACGGGAATCAAGTAGGTGGGAGGAGGGGGAAGGGTTGGGTTTCTTCACATGTAACGGGCATAACACTCAGGTGAGGTGCTCACTTACAATGCTGACCTAGAATGCACAGAACAAACTATGTAACCGAAATGTGTGCACCCCTATACTATGCTGAAATTTAAAAAATTGTTTCAAAAAGGAATGTTAATGACTAGAAGAACAATTAATACAATAGAAAAGAGAAAAAATAGAAAAAAAGAATGGCAATAAAGGCTCTATTTTTGGAGAGTTCAATAAAATTGGTCACCATGCAAGATGGACCAACGTAGCAAAGGGACAGTTGGATCTCCCAATACCGTCGCTGAGAGTGTGCCCTTCTCTAGATATCTTAAACATATTAAAATAATGATGGGCGGCACCTGTGGTTCAAAGGAGTAGGGTCTCGGCCCCATATGCCGGAGGTGGCAGGTTCAAACCCAGCCCCTGCCAAAAACTGCAAAAAATAAAATAAAATTATGATAACGGGACAATATGAGCACCATCAAAATTTCATCAACAGAAATGTAATGAACAAATTTATATTAAGAAATAAATTACCAAAGCAGACTGAAGAAGAGTTGTTGAAAACAGAGTAAGAGGGGACACGTAAGAACTCCGGCAACACAAAGGACGTACTGCCGATAAGGGCAGCAACGTGGACGCTTTTCCAAACTTTTCTTGAACAAAATGAACATGAGTCTATACTGTTGTTTCCGTGTATGAAATATTTTAAAGAAGAACAGTAATCTGGGATTAGAGAGCTGATCAGTCAGGCTCTGTGTCCAGGAGCAGGAGTGGAGGCTGAGTCCAGAGAAGACTCGACAGCTATTTGGTAGTGACAGAAAGTTTGCTGCTTGTCTGCAGGGACGGTGCATGGTTGCACACAATTGTCAAAACCCACTGAACTGTACACTTAAAGTGGGTACAAAATTTATACCACAATTCAGCTGATTAAGTTAAAAATAGTCAGTCCTTTTCCATACATCACACAGAGATTACTGACCTGAAGCCACTGAAATTGGTTCCCAATAGATTAAAATGGAATGTGGATTTTGTGGGTTTCCAGGCTGCCTCTGACAGAGTGTCTCCTGGGTGCCAAACTCCCTGCTCACTCAGCCCCGCAGCTCAGAGTCTTGCCCTTATTCCCCTGTGTGACTCTGCCATGCCAGGGTATCCATTCCCCTGTGTGACCCTGCCGTGCCAGTGTATCTGTTACCCTGTGTGACCCTGCCATGCAGGACATCTGTTTTTGTAGAAGCCTCCAATGTGATCTATATACCTGTGCAAAACCAGTTTCTCCCCATGCAGTCTCTGCTCCAAAACCAAGAGTGCTCACCACTGCAGGCCTGGCCGCACCCTCTGGGATCCTCTCCCCAGCCCTCTCCTTCCCGGGCATTAAAGAATGACTATCCCCGTGGTAGGGCTAAGCACCAGCGCTGCACTTCTTACACAAGGCTAGGTCTGCCTCTCCGATCAGGAATAAGTCCTTAGGGCTCATTCAGGATTCACTCAAGGCAGAAATCAGACATTGACATGAAGTTTCCAAATACATTTCATAACATTCTACTCACTTCACATCTTCCTGAAGCAATTCCCATGTATGTGTGTCTGCACACCTGCTGTGCAGGGCCTGGGCTTTGCTGCCTGTTGTGTGCTGAGCTAAGAGCTGGTGCTACTGTGTGTACTAATACACGGACTCAACAGAGGAATCAGCATGTAGTCAAGTCATTAGACCCAAACAAACATACCGTTTGCTGGCGAAGTAAGGGGCACTGCTGTCAAAGCATCTATACTCACGTTGTCAGGCTCCCAAAGGTTGTTTCTGTTAGTCTTCATATGTCTGTTTCTTCCCTAAGATACTGCTGTTTTCTTTTCTTTTCCTTTCTCTCTCTCTCTCT
Organism: Galagoides demidoff; assembly: GCA_963574575.1. NCBI lineage: Eukaryota > Metazoa > Chordata > Mammalia > Primates > Galagidae > Galagoides > Galagoides demidoff. The sequence goes on from CAUYQV010089210.1 coordinate 21,962, forward strand.
TTTTTTGAGACTGAGGAGTCTCACTATGTTGCCCTTAGTCAAGTACTGTGGTGTTACACTTCACAGCAACCTCAAACTCTTGGGCTCAAAGAAATCCTCTTGCCTCAGCCTCCCAAGTAGTTGGGACTACAGGTGCCCGCCACAACGCCCGGCTAGTTTTTCTATTCTTTTTAGTAGAGACATGGGTCTCACTCTTGCTCAGACTGGTCTTGAACTCCAGAGCTCAGGCACTGCACCTGACTCAGCCTCCCAGAGTGTTGGGAGGACAGGCGTGAACCCTCAGGCCTGGCCTGTTTTCTTTTTCATATTGACCATATTTCTATAAGCCCAGTCTTCTTAGATTTATGAGGGAGATTTTTAAAAAGCATAATGCAAAGTTCACCGTAACTGAGAAGCTGCACCGTCGCCTGCTACTCGTGTGTATTCTCCCCCAAGTTGAACAAGTAAAACAAAGAAAAATCAAGAAAACAAACCCAAACCCTCCCCTTTGGTGACACACAGTAATTCCCCTCTCTGTCTTGTCACATTCTTGTTTTTCCGTCCTTCAGGAAGGTGTCTTTGGAAGTCCTGATCATCCACATTTTGAAGTGTTTTTCCCTTCTAACACATTAGCGCAGGTAAGAATGTCACGCTTCACCAGCAAACTGAAGGGCTGGCCGCTCTAGAAGCCCATTCTTCATTTAATTATTCCCAGATTTTTCCATGGGTTGCTGTAATGATGAGCCTTTCAGGTACCTGAAAGTCCTTTCAGAACTAGTCTCACCATCTGCCTCCCAATATGGGCCTCCGGGTCTTCTTTCAGAGATGACTTTTATTTTCTTTGTATTCATATTATTCATTATAATGCCACATTCTAGCCTTAACGACTCTTCAAAAGAGCAAACTGACATCTATGTACCACCTAACTAGAAACAAATTGATAAACTTCTGAAACGCTCTTTGAAAATGGCTGAGGAGCCGCCGACTTTCCAGAGCTGCTTCTGTGCCTCGTCCCGGCACCCTAGAAACTGCTGTCAAGCCCCATTTTAGTCCATGCGCAGCCTGACAGTTCTAAGGGGAGAGTAGATCCTAATTCTTCCAAATAAATTAGATTCCAGCCATTTTAAAATGAAAGCACAGCCTGTGCGGAAGTCATAAACAGGCCCAATTGAATGAAATATCAGGGAGGCTCCTGCGTCTCTGGCCAGGCTCAGAGGAGAGACGGCAACCCCGGCACCTCATCTCTGCAGTCCAGGAATGCAAGTGATGGGCAGCTAGGGAACCTGAACGCAGATGCTGTCCACCCAGAGTGCAGCACATTCTCTACAAAAAGAGAAAGAGGAAAAAGAGGGAGAGAGGAGGATGGAGGAGCAAAGGGGGTGGAGCAGTAGAGCATATTTTAAATTCAGACCGAAGGTGCCGAAGACATAAGCCTAAGACCTCTTGGTAACTACGTACGCATTTGGGCCTGTATCCAATTACATTGTTTTCTGATGACTGTAGGTAAATTGTTACTCTTTCTTAAGGCTCATTTTTTAGTTTCCTGTTAGATCCAGGGCTTAGGAAGTATAGATAGAAAAATAAAATGGAAATTTCTTAATAAGCTTAGAGAATATATGTTTGATAAACATTAAATTTGCCAGGCCCAGTGGCTCACATCTATAATCCAGCACTGTGGGAGTTCTAGGCAGATGGATCGCCTGAGCTCACAGGTTCCAGACCAGCCTGAGCCAGAGAGAGACTTCCTTTCTAAAACTAGCCAGGCTTTGTGGTGGGTGCCTGTAGTCCCAGCTACTCAGGAGGCTGAAACAAGAAAATCGCTGGAGACCAAGTTTGTGGTTTCTGTGAGCTGTGACACCCACAGCACTCTGCCAAGGGCAACAAAGTAAGACCCTGTCTCACAACGAACAAAGAAACAAACAAAACAAAATATTACATTAGATTTAGCTTAAAAAGATAAGTAATAATATGAGAGAAACAGCCCCCTTTCTAAATACTTATACAAAGCCCATAGGAAGAATTATATGTCAAATAGTATAAATATGGGCTTTCTTTATGAAAAAATTCTTAATAAATATTGTTAAGGTCATTA
>CAUYQV010089213.1:0-19462 GCA_963574575.1 Galagoides demidoff
TTGAGACAGAGCCTCAAGCTGTCCCCCTGGGTAGAGTGCCATGGCATCACAGCTCACAGCAACCTCCAACTCCTGGGCTCAAGCGAGTCTCCTGCCTCTGCCTCCCAAGTAGCTGGGACCACAGGCGCCCACCACAACGCCCGGCTATTTTTTGGTTACAGCCATCATTGTTGTTTGGCGGGCCCAGGCTGGATTCAAACCCACCACCTTAGGAGTACGTGGCTGGCGCCTTAGCCACTTGAGCCACAGGCGCCGAGCCCATTAATGATTAATTCACCAATCAAAAGCACAAAATGAATTGTGTCCTAACCCCATGGATGGGGAGCAAACTGCTTACTGCAGTCCATGCCCTGCTTTATTAAAGGAGGACACAGACGGAGCCATGTTCCTTAGACATTGAGCGTAGTATGCACATTGCTAGCCCAGAAAAATGTAGAGCAGGAAGCTGAAGGTCCCCACCCACGACTTTCCACAGTTGATGTAATCAGTGTAATCAGAGGTGAAGAATCCCACTTCATCCCCGACCTGCCCTGACCACCTTGGGGAACACACCTCCCTGCTCCAGAGGGGTTAGCAGATCAGGGATAGGGAAGGAAAGGCAGAGGAGGAAGGGAAGGAGAAGGGAGAGAAACCGAAGGCCAGGGGCAGGCTCGGCAACACCTCCAGGCACCATGTGAACCGGGCTCGTCTCCTGCCTGCGGAGCAAGCTCAGGCTTCACTTGGGTGCCAACCATCCCACGGGCGTACAGAGCCCAGTCTGCCTGTGCCCCTCAGACCTCCCCCTACTCAGGAGGGCTGGTCTTGGGTCCTAGCCCATGTTGGAGAGACCCTGCCCTGCGCGCCCAGAGGCAGAGGAGACATGGTCTCAGCTCTTCCACTGTTCTGTTGAGGGCATGAAGCTCGAACACTTGCCATATTTACCCCTGCAGCAAGAGCTGGATGTGTAAACATGTTAGAAAAATTGGGGCTGAATCTCTGTCCAGAGTCGTTTTGGCCTAGCTGGGTAGACACAGCTCAAAACCAGTAATGATAGGGCCTGGGCCTTCTCCCTGGCCCTCAGCCTCCACTTCCAGTCTCGGGTCTTCGGCATCCTTGACATTCAGAAGAGAAGAGACAGAAATACAATGGGAAGAGCCTGGGCCCAGCACAGCTTGTCACTGCTATAAAAGGGAGGCTGGAGGGAACGGGGAGGATTCCAGTGGGGAGGCTTCTTGGAAAGAGCCAGTCCCCAGCCTGAGGTCACTTGCCTGGAGACCTTCCCCTAGGAACTGAAGGGGCTTTAGGAACAAAGTCCCAGTCCCATCCAGATGTCCCCTGTTGAACCCCAGCCCCACGTCCCATCCAAAATTCACCAGAGACTGAGCCTGGATTTCCTGACAGGCCAGCCCTGTCCCTGCGGCTGGCGCCAGGGTCTGGGCGCGAGGAGCAGACAGCGCTGAGTTTTCCTGGCAGCTCTTGAGCTGTGGGTCTTCTGGGCTCTATCAGGCTGGGGCAGATGCCTGTGACAAGGCTGTTGCAGGAGGCCCACAGGCTCCATCCTGCAGTATTCAGGCTGGGGGATGAAAGTGCTTATTTGGGAAGCTCCATGGCGTCTGAACAGATGTGGGGACAGGCGTGGGCCAGCAGAGTCCAAGGGTCTCTGAACCGGGTCTCCAGCCGCTGAGGGACAGGACTATAGCACTCTGGCACTACTCAGGGGTGGCTGCAGGCCTGAGGTCAGAGCCATGTGACCCAGACTTTTGAAAAAGTTACAATGAGAACAGAAGGAGAAAAACACCAAGAACAAGGGAGGAGGGGACAGACAGAGGACAAATTGGCTGAAGAACAAATGATAGGCTAGAGGAAAATAAACCCCTGATAAGTGAAGAGGTTTTACAAATTACAAAGAGAAAGAAGAGCTTGAAGGCTCCAAGGCTGGTCACTGAAGGGACTTGGGGAGAGCTGAGCACCTGCCTCTCCTCTGTACACTAGCAGCTCCTCCTGGGAGGTCTAGGAACTTTCTTTCTTTCTTTTCTTCTTTTTTTTTTTCTGACAGAGTCTCAAGCTGTCACCCTGGGCATAGTGCTATGGCATCATAGCAACCTCAAACTCTTGGGTTTAAGCCATACTCTTGCCTCAGCCTCCCAAGTAGCTGGGACTACAGGGGCCTGTCACAATGCCTGGCTATATTTTTTGGTCATAGTTGTTTGGCAGGCCCTGGCTGGATTCGAACCCGTCAGCTCCAGTGTATGTGGCTGGTGCCCTAGCCGCTGAGCTACAGGTGCTGAGCCAAGGTCTAGGAACTTTCAAAACCAACCTCCACTCCTACCAGGTCAGTGTTCACTGGACGGTCAGCATGTGGTGCAATGAGGGATGACCATTTGGCATAGAAAACGGGCCTGCCTAGAGCTGATCACAGCAGAGCTGGGGTGGACCCCTAGCCAATTAACCAATCTCTCAGCCACACGCCCCTGCAGCTCCAGCTTATAGATGCCTTGACAGGGCCAGGTCCCCACCCTTTCCCCAGTGGCGGTTGCTGGCCGTAGTTGAACTTCAGTCTTGATCGGCAGGGAGGGCTTTAGGAAGTCCACGTGTGTTCCCGGCTTGCCTGGTCTCAGAAACTTCTCAAGCCACATCTGTTTCAATGCCCTTTAGCTCACCTGTTAGGGAAATGCTTCCTCACCTTCATCACTGTCAAGATTAGATTTTGAGAACTTTAATGGAACCTTCACACATAGGGATGTAATGACAGCATAAAAATGTCCCCGTAAAATGCAGGGTCAGAGCTGGGCAAGGTGGCTTATACCCATAATCCCAACACTTTGGGAGGCTGAGGCAGGAGGATCACTTGAGGCCACGGAGTTCAAGACCAGCCTGAGCAACACAATAGCATCCCATCTCTACTAAAATAAAATAAAATAAAAAGCCAGGGGTGGTGGCATGTACCTGCAGTCCCAATGACTTGGGAGGCTAAAGTGGGAGGATCACTTTAGCCAGGAGTTCAAGGCTGCAATGAGCTATGATGATGCCACTGCACTCCAACCTGGGTGACAGAGTGAGACTCTGTCTCTAAAGAAAACATTTTTTTTTGAATGCTAGGTCAGCCACTAGCTCCAGGAGAAGTATCTTGATACACCTGGCCAAGTGCTTTGCAGAACTAAGTCCGTGAAGAGCGCAGGCTGGTGCATTGCTGTCAGAAGTACCCCGGGGTCACTCACGGAGAATGAGACTTCTGTAGACTCCCAGAGGATGGTCACGGTGGTGGCCCCTTCCTCACCCCTGACACCGAGAACCACGGGCTGGCATGCCATTTTAAAAGTAGACAAAGGAACAAGGAAAAGAAGGGACTACTCAAGGATGGCACTGAGCTTTAAATTTCTATTTTGGAAACGTTCCCTAATGCCGGTATTTTTTCCCTATAAAACTACATCTTCATGAGTACCGTTTTACCTACGGATCATCCCCATGCTTTCCCAGTGTGGCCTCTGGGAGGGGAGCTAAGACCAGTCCCCACGTGGAGGAGCCTGGGTCTCTCTGGCTGCTATGTCTGTCCTCACCCCTGACACCTGTCCCCCCCATTGAGGGCCCTGAGACTCACCATCCAAAACAGGACACTTCCAAGGGGTGGGGCACACTGCTAATTATTCTGGAACAACAGCAGGCTTACGCCAAGGATGTGCAGTCCCCTCCCCACACCCATGAGTGTGAGGCTTACATCCCTGGCAAACAGACTCCTCCACTTCCATTTCTCCCCAGTGTCACCAGCTGACACATGGGGCCCTGCAGAATGCCAGAAAAGAGGTGCAAAAATCACACAAATTGCTGGGTTCTCACAGCAACCTGGGCTTCATACTGAGGGTCTTGGGCTCAGCCATGAGAACTTGGTTGGGGGTCAGCAGCTGAGAATGTCTGCCACTCCCGGCCCATGCGATCACGTGAAGGGTCCCTCCCTCCACTGGACTCTGCCTGTGGAGTGGGTCAGCTCTGCACATCCGGAGGGCAAGTGGCATACAGACTTCAGACCTTCAAATGGTGTTTGGGCGATTCTGGAAGCGCTTTGAGGAGAAATCCGAGGTCCAGAGAAGGCGAGTGCCTCGCCTGAGCTCCAGTGAGGTTAGTGACCCAAGCCTCATGCTCCCAGGCATCACTGCTCTCTGCCAGGTCACGCCACCTGCAGCGCTTTGCACACAACAGATACGTGATGCACACTGGCCCATGGCATTTCAACAAAAGCCCAGGGTCCTAGAGCATCTTGAGAGATAGCAGAAAGGCCGGTAGGGTGGCGGGAGTCCCAGGGTCTGCTCCTGCGAGAGGAGTCTCTGTGGTCTGCATGGTGGCCTGGCCTTGAGATGCCCCGTTAGTGGACACACATCATAATTTAGCAGCGAGAGCTACCTGTGCAAGGCCACTGGTGTGTGTGGCCGTAAAATTATATACATAATGGATGGATGCGTATGTCAAAAATTATATCACATTGCACTAAAAAATAGTACACTCTTGCTCGCAATAAAACTGCTCTAATAATTCACTAAAAGACATTTTTTATAAAAAGGTAAGTGTTTCTTTTTGAGATATTCCTGGCAAATACTGGAAACAGCCAAAACGCCCAGTGGGACCAGTAAGAAAACCAAGTTGCAGGAGGAAACTTGGAAAATCGAGTTGATCCTAAAAATGCTAAGCAGACAGACTGTTTTCAAGACTTTTTCTCTTCTGTTACATTGTTTAAATTAGTTAAATAAGCAGTTCATTAAACAAGCATCTCTGCGTAAGAGCTGGAGGATTGGAGATGCCTCCAATTGCCCGGGATCCTCCCACCCCAAGACAAAAGAACACTAAGTACTCTCTCCATTTGGCCCAGGGACCTCCTCTCCCAGAGTGGCAGCCCCATCTGGGCTCAGGAATCGCAGAAAGGGAGAGCCCCTCCCCACGGGGCACAGTCCCAGCAAGCGTGGGTGTGTCCCTGCAGAGCTTAGCAAGAGCTGCCTAAGGCCACACTGTGGACAAGGTCCAGCACAGGTCCTGGCCCCTCCGAGTCACTGGGGTGGGACGACATCCTTCTCCAGGTCTCTTTCCAGCCTGCCTCAGTCATCCTACTGAGCCCTGGGAGTGGGATTGGGCACTGAGGGGAAGCAGGACCTTGTGCACCATGGGGAAGGCAATCTGGCAATATCTTACCAAAAGGGTAAGTGGATGTGTCATTTGATCCAGAAATTTCCCTACTAGGAATTTGTCCTCCAGATGTACTGACACTTGTGTAAACTGCTTATATACAAAGATATTCATTGTGGCTTTTTTTTTTTTTTTTTTGCCATCGCAGAGGACTAGAAAAACAGCTTCTGGGTTCACCAACAGGGACCTGGCAAATACAGTTAGGGTATATACCACAGAGCCACAGAGAATGAACATTTCTATGGAACGACATGGCATTCTTTCCAATCTAGGCTGTGAAATAATAGAAACAAAGTACCCAAGAGTACACACAATATTCTCTTACAGAAAGCGGTGTTTATGTATATAAGAAATATGTCATAACAATAGGAGATAACATAATAATGTAACATAGCAATCCCCTTATCCTGGCTTATCAGACAAAAACTGATAATGCCACACTTTAGTGGCTCAGGGGGACACTTCTCACTGTTCACTCTCATTATACTTTTTAAATATTGAACTGTGTGAATTTGTTTCCTATTTTATATTATTTTATGTTTTGAAATAGAGTCTCACTATGTTGCCCGGGTAGAGTGCTGTGGCATCACAGCTCACAGCAACCTCAAACTCTTGGGCTTAAACAATTCTCTTGCTTCAACCTCCCAAGTAACTGAGACTACAGGCACCCGCCACAACGCCTGGCTAATTTTTGTTGCAGTTGTCATTGTTGTTTAGCTGGCACGGGCCGGGTTCGAACCCACCAGCCTCAGTGCATGTGGCTGGCACTGTAATCACTGTGCTATGGGCACTGAGCCTGTTTCTTATTTTATAATTATTTGATATGTTAACTAAAGTAAATAAACACGCCACAGACTAGCATCATCACTGCTTCACATAGTCATTTTTTTTTTCTAGACAAGGTCTCACTCTTTCCCCCAGACTGGAGTGCCGTGGCGTCTCATAGCTCATAGCAACCTCAAACTCCTGGGCGCAAGTGATCCTTTTGCCTCAGCCTCCTCAGTAGCTGGGACTACAGGTTCCTGCCACAATGCCTGTCTAATTTTTCTATTTTTATTAGAGATGGGGTCTCTTGCTCAGGTTCTTGAGCTCAAGCAATCCTCTGGTCTTAGCCTCCCATTGTGCTAGGATTCTAGGCATGAGCCCACCACGCTTGGCCTACATAGTAATATTTGTAATTTAAAATCGGGCAGGTTCTATTTTCTTATTTTTCCATGAAAGCATCTTATCTACCAAATGGGGAAACGGAGCCCATTTTCCGGGGGTCTCCAGGCTTTGATGTGCTCAAGCTGCTGGCCCGCTGCCATCTCTCATGGCACCCTCACTGCTGCTGCTGGCCACCCGGCTGCAGCCCTGGCAGCTCTGGCCTGGCTTCCACCACTCAGCGATACACACAGGCACAGGGTCCCGTTCCTTTTATTTATTAGGAAGATGTTGGCAGCGCTTTGGCCAGGGGAGACTTAAACCAGGCCGGTCTGAGCTGGCCGACTTTGCAGCCAGCTTGTCCCAAGCTGGCAGAACAAAAAGGAAATACTGAACAAATTGCCCGGGCAGCTCCCTCTGGGACCTAGACAATGGGTGTGAGGGGAAAGGCTTTTCCTTCCAGGCCTGCAGCCGCCAGGAGAAAACAGCTTCCCCTTCACCTCTGGAATGGCAGCAGCAGCAGCCAGCCCCGGAGATTTATGGAGATATAATGTGACCTCTTTATTGCCCTGAATGCTAGGGAGGCATTGCAGGGAGATTTACGCCTTTCCAAAGGGGAGGGGAGCGGAGCAGGGGTGTAGAAACTCATTCGAGGGACTGTTTTGCCCTCCAGGGGGTTTGAGGGGGAATTTCCTTAATCAAACCAAGGTTGAGCTCCAATGCCAGCATTTCACATCTTCTTCACGTGTTAATCCACTCAGTTACCTGCCACCCTGCAGGCTCTGCATGAAATGTGGGGTGTGAGGCAGTGTTCAGAGGCCTCTGGGTAGTTCTGAGTTCCGTTAACACAAAACGCCACATGAAGACTGTGACGGTGGACGCTGGGCAGCACCCGTTTGCTTGTCTAGGCCTTGGACCTTCTTTGTAAAATGGTGTTAGAGCAGATGTCTGAGATCCATTCTAGTTTGAAAATTATCCAGCTTATAATCAGATCAAATGCTAAAGCTGTAAATTACTCGGCACCAGTGATTTTTCTGCCCCTTAAGATTTTTTTTTTTTTAGAGATAGAGTCTTGCTAGGTTGCCCAGGCTGGTCTTGAATCCTTCACCTCAGCCTTCTGACTCAATGAGATTACAGGCCTAGTGCCTGGCTTGTCATGTGTGTGTGTGTTTTTTTAAGCTACAGAAACTTTACTTCAAAGAAAATCTGATCTGATGAGAGAAATGCAGCTCCCCAGGAGAAGGATGGTCCAGCCGCCCCCCCCACACACCAATCCTTGGCCACGCCCCAGGCCTTGAGCAAGGTTCTCCCACTTGGAGGCCCCCCTGTGCTGCAGTGTTACTCAGAGCTCTCTCCCAACAAGGCTCTCGGGCCGGGTCCGCTTCAGCATCAGAGACTACACTGCCAGACTCACAGGCCCGGCAACGGGAGGCAGAAACGTTCACCAACAGGGATTTTACTTCTTTTAGTCTCATCTCCGCAACTCGAAAATGAAGTATTTGGAAAAGATGTTTCTACCCTCCTGCTTTTGAAATCATCTGACTTGACACCACATTATAACTCTGCTCATTTGTATGTTTTTGGCTTTTCCTCCTAGTTTATGCTTAAATAACATTTTTTTTTTTTTTTTGCAGTTTTTAGCCGGGGATAAGTTTGAATCTGCCACCAACGGTATATGGGGCCAGCGCGCAACAACTTTGAGCCACAGGCGCAGCCCTCTCTCTCTTTTTTTTTTTTTTTTTTGAGACAGCATCTCAAGATGTCGCCCTGGGTTAAGTGCTGTGGCGTCACAGCTCACAGCAACCTCCAACTCTTGGGCTTAAGTGATTCTCTTGCCTCAGCCTCCCAAGGAGTTGGGACTACAGGCACCCACCACAACACCTGGCTATTTTGTTGTTGTTGTTGCAGTTGTCATTATTGTTTAGCAGACCTGGGCCAGGTTTGAACCTGCCAGCCTCAGAATACGTGGCCGGCACCCTACCCATTGAACTATGGGTGCCGCCCCAAATTCTATAACTCCTGATTGCTAAAACAATTCAGATTACAGACGAATATCACATTTAAATAACAAGTCTCCACGGTCATCTCTACCCCATGCCTAGAAGCAAAGGTGGCTAACAATTTTGCTATTTTACAGACATGTTCTTTTTCATTAATTATAATTTTATTTATTTATTTTTTTTTTTTGAGATGGAGCCTCAAGCTATCCCCCCAGGTAGAGTGCTGTGGCATCACAGCTCACAGCAACCTCCAACTCCTGGGCTCAAGCGAGTCTCCTGCCTCAGCCTCCCAAGTAGCTGGGACCACAGGCACCTGCCACAATGCCCGGCCATTTTTTGGTTGCAGCCATCATTGTTGTTTGGCGGCTGGGCTGGATTCGAACCCGCCACCTTAGGTGTATGTGGCTGTCGCCTTAGCCGCTTGAACCACAGGCGCCGAGCCTATAATTTTATTTTTTAAAAAATTAAAATGTACAGAGAAGCACAAAAAAAAATAACATAGCAATCCCACTGATTTTCCTTCACTGTCTCCTACACAACTTCCAATTCATTTTCTCTTGTTGTAAATTTTCTTACTGGAGACTCACTGTGCTGCTCAGGATGGTCCCATGTGCCCAGCCTCAAATCCTCAAATCCTTCTGCCTCAGCCTCCCACAGCTCACAGGATTACAAGTGTGAGCCACTCTGCCTGGCCACCTTCCGATTCATTTATGTATATATATAATTTTTTTTTGAGACAGTGTCTCACTTTGTCACCCTCGGCATTCTTATATTTTTACACACATATTTCAATGTCCCTCCAAACAGCATAAGTATTGTTTTGTGTTTTTAAAAATTCATACGAATGCCTTTACACTGTATATCACATTTACAAACTCACGTTTTAAAAAATATATTTTTTGGTCACTGAGAAAACATGGATAACACTCTTGAACCCACACAAATCTTAACATTTTCCAATATTTGTTTCAAGTATACTTAAAGAAATAAAATACTACGGATAACAATTATTCTGGGTACCCCATCATTCCAATCTTTTTCTCCCTATTATTATGTTTGTCAGTTTTAACTGTGTTGATGTATGTGGCTCTGCTTTATTTGTGTGGGTTTTTTATTATATGTGTATTAGCACATCAGACTTTATTCATTTCTTATTGTACAAACTGAATGTTTGTGCCCCCCATTCTTCTAAATTCGTGCCTTGAACTCCTAACCCAAAAATAATGATATTTAGGGGTGGGGGCTTTGGAGATGGTTAGAACATGAGGGTGGTGCCCCCGTGTATGGTATTAGCACACTTTTAAGAAGAGACAAAGGCGGTATCGTATCTCCCTACCCTTGACCCCCATGTGAGGATGGTACAAACCAGGTGGGCCCTCCCCAGACACCCAACCTGCAGTGCCCTCATCTTGGACTTCCTGGTCTCCAGAACTGTGAGAAATAAATATTTGTTCTTTTCTTTTTTGTAGTTTTGGCTAGGGCTGGGCTTGAACCTGTCACCCCCAGTATATGGGGCTGGCGCCGCACACCTTGAGCCACAGGCACCACCCTAAATATTTGTTCTTGAAGCCACCCAGTCTGTGGCATTCTGCTACAGCAAACTGAACTGACTAAGACACTGACGTAGACTCGGGTGGTTTCCAATTGCCATAGTAGCACGTTCCAAAGGGCATCCTTAACACACATGAGAGCAGTTTCTCTAGGATGTAGCAGACATCTTATAGCCATATTCAAAGTATGTGCCTGGAACAGTTATGCTTGGCTTTGGTGGAGTTTAACAATATCTAGGGCAGCGATTGCACTGTGACAAACAGCCCCCAGATCTCAGTGCTTACCATAGTAAAGGTTTATTTGCTGTTCAGATTCCATGTCAACTGCATGTTGGCTCAAGTCCTGTTATATGTACCTGCTTCCCTCTGGGATTGGGGTTGAAAGCTGAACCTCTCCCTGGGTCCTGCCAGCCTCCTCTCCTGGCAGGGGGCAGAGCGTGATGGCGGAACCCATCATGGTTCTTCATGCCTCTGTATGGAACCTGTACAGTGACTCTGCACCACGTGGCATGGATCAAAGCAAGTCTCACGGCCAAGCCTACACCAGCCAGGTGGTGCGTGCACTGCCATGTTTACGGAAGTTGAACATTCTTTTGTCTGATAATAATGAAAACGATGACACTTTCCTATCTCATTTATTTAATTAATTTATTTACTTTTGAGACAGAGTCTCACTATATCAACCCTCGGTAGAGTGTTGTGGCGTCACAGCTCACAGCAACCTCAACCTCTTGGGCTTTAGCCTCCCCAGCAGCTGGGACTACAGGTGCCCACCTATAGGCCATTTTTTTTTGTTGTTGTTGCAGTTGTCATTGTTGCAGCCTCAGTGCCTGTGGCTGGCCCCTGAGCCTCATTTATTGTATTAACAAGGAAACTTACATCCCTGCTGGAGATCTTGGCGGTATGCACCTGCTCTTATTGTGGTCTGAATTCCTACACTATTTGGCAGTATTTCTACAGTGAGGGTCTGAGTTGTCTCTTAATCTCATGGGAGGCTCCCTCCATCGGATGTGGTGGTCTTCAGGAAGGAAGGGAGAAAGCGGACTTTTCTTTTGTTGTTCACACCTGATCTTCAGACTGTCTTTTGCCCTTTCCAAATTCTATCACCCGCTCTTCCTCTGCAGCCTTCCTACTTAAGCCATGGAATCACAGCTCCTACTTAAATCCGTCTACATTTAAGACGGAGCCTTAAAATGTAGAAACCAACATTTCCATGAATTTCTACAGCAATCCATCACATCTATTCTGAATTACCTAATTTGTCCTTGTTGTGCAATCGAATTGAGATCTTTGGGTTGCTATTTCACTCTTTTCTCTCAAACTACATTTTGGTTCTAACCCAAATTATAAGAATAAAGATACATTGTATGAGGGCATAGGTGTATTTTATACTTTTTCATTGGATTAGTTTTCTTTTCTCTCTCCTTTTTTCTAGCCCCGGAATTCTTTAGCCAAACAAATATTTACAAGTCAAATATAAGGCAGCTAGAGTGAAGCTTCTCCACAACGGGCGCCACACAGAACCTGGCCTCAGCCTCTCGGCCTGCCATCTGAACGTTGCAGCTCCCCTCAGTGTGGTTTGATGACAAAAGGTCTCGTGCCCATCCATCATTTTACAAATAACTTTAACTTACTTGGCAGACATCTACAGCAGAGTGCAAAGCTATTACAGAAAAGCAATCCTTTTTCCTGTGAGTACGATTTTTAGACCAATTTTATTTACATGCCAAAGGAAATGATAAAGGGTATCTGCTTCTGTATTTTAAATATGTGACTTAAAAGTTTAATGCAAATTCTAAATTTGCAGATCAAAATTGGGGTAGTTGCTTGGAGTCACAAGTTTTTTTTTTTGTTTTGTTTTTTTGAGACGGAGCCTTAAGCTATCCCCCTGGGTAGAGTGTCATGGCATCACAGCTCATAGCAACCTCCAACTCCTGGGCTCAAGCGAGTCTCCTGCCTCAGCCTCCCAAGTAGCTGGGACCACAGGCGCCCGCCACAACGCCTGGCTATTTTTTGGTTGCAGCCGTCATTGTTGTTTGGCGGGCCCAGGCTGGGGATTCGAACCTGCCACCTTAGCTGTATGTGGCTGGTGCCTTAGCCGCTTGAGCCACAGGCGCCGAGCCGGAGTCACAAGTTTTTAAAAAAAAAACATTTTCTATCTTCACAGCAAGGATAACCTTCTATTATTAGTGATCAGCCATGTTGATTCTTTTTTTTTTTTTTTTTTGGTGCAGTTTTTGGCTGGGGCTGCTTTGAACCCTCCACCTCCAGTATATGGGACCAGTGCCCTACTCCTTTGAGCCACAGGCACCACCCCTGTTGTTGTGAGGTTTTCTTAGCTGGGGCTGCGTTTGAACCCGTCACCTTTAGTATATGGGGCCAGCACCCTAGTCCTTGAGTCACAGGTGCTGCCCAGCCATGTTGATTCTTGGGCAAGCAGAAAAGTTGGAGAGCCGGAAAGGCAATCCGATGGAACAACTTCTAGAGAGATAACTCCACCACCCTTACATTAACACTGCTTACACCTTTAGCCAAAGAAGGAAAGAGAACGGGGAGTCAGAAGAGAGGTTTTCACAGTTTACTCTCTACTGCTACGTTTTGTGAGGTTCCTCTTTTTTTTTTCTTTTTTGAGAGTGAGTCTCACTTTGTCACCCTCGGTAGAGTGTCATGGCATCATTGCTTACAGCAACCTCGAACTCTTGGGCCCAAGCGATTCTCTTACCTCTGCCTCCCCAGCAGCTGGTACTACAGGTGCCCACCTCAATGCCCGGCTATTTGTAGAGATGAGGTCTCTCTCTTGCTCAGGATGGTCTTGAACTTATGAGCTCAAGCAATCCACCTGTCTCGGCCTCCCAGAGTGGCACCAGGAGTGAGCTGCCAGGCCTGGCCCTCTTTTTTTATTCTTTATTTTGTTTTTTTGAGACAGGAGCCTCAAGCTGTCCCCCTGGGTAGAATGCCATGGAATCACAGCTCATAGCAACCTCCAACTCCTGGTCTCAAGCGAGTCTCCTGCCTTGGCCTCCCAAGTAGCTAGGACCACAGGCGTCCACCACAACTCCCAGCTATTTTTTTGGTTGCAGCTGTCATTGTTGTTTTGGTGGGCCCAGGCTGAATTCGAACCCGCTACCTTGGGTGTACGTGGCTGGTGCCTTAGCCACTTGAGCCACAGGCACTGAGCCATTATTCTTTATTTTGAATTGTAGTAAAACACATGTAACAAAATTTATTGTCTTAACCATTTTTCAGTATACATCTCTGTGATATTAACTTCATTCACCCTGCTGTGGATCCAATCTGCAGAACTCTTTTCACCTTACAAGACTAAAACTCTGCACCCTTTAAACACTAACCCCATAACCCCTGACCTCTGCGCTGGAAACCTGCATTCTACTTTCTGTCTCTATGAGTTAGGGACCCCTCATATGAGTGGAATCATAAAATATTTGTCCTTTTGTGACTGGCCTATGTCACTTAACATGATGTCCTCAAGGCTTATCCGTTTTGTACAAGCGTCAGAAGTCCCTTCCCTTAAGTCAGAATATTGCTGCATTATTCGTAAGACCACATTTGGTTTATCCATTCATCTGTCCATGGGCACTTGGGTTGCTTCCATTTGTTGGGTATTGTGTCTCTTTTTAGTCAATAACAATATTCATCTTTACAAAACACAAAAAATAGGAGCCAGCTATGATATGTCATGCCTGTAATCCCGGCTACTCAGGAGGCTGAGGTGGGAGGATTGCTTGCGAGGCCAGAAGTTGGAGACCAGCCCGGACAACACAGCATTACCATGTTTCCAGATAAATTAATAAATAAAAAGAAGAAATAAATGTAGTGGCGAAATTCCTTTGCCGATCCAGCTGGGGAGACTCCTCAAGGCTGGGTCTTTAGGAGATGCATTCTTCCAGTAAGAAACACAGAGGTAGCTGCAATATTGTTCTCTTGCTGATCAAGAGTGACAGATTAGAGGCAAGGAAATAGAAAAAAAGAAAAAAGACAGTACCAAAGGAGAGTCCTACTAAAGCAAGATCTTCTAGAGGGAGGACAGACTGCCCCAGAGCCCAGCTCTGTCAGCTGCATCCTCCATGGACACTTGGTCACAGTGCCCTGGCCTGGGGGGGGGGGGCACGTGTCTGCTCCCAGCACAGCCAACCCCAGAGGATGGGAAGAGCACTGGCCCTGCCAACTTCAGCCCCTTTATGGCCTTGGGCAGGTTCCTGTAAGGTTGGTTTCTTCACCTGCCCAAGGAATTTGCATTTTCTGCCCACAGGACAGTCATTGGGAATAAATAAAACAACGCCAGAGGAGGGCAGAGAACACCAGGAGGGCTGAGGGTTTGCTGGCCCTGAATGCTACCACCCAATGTCGAAACTTTCCCCGAACTGCTCAGCGAGGCAGGCCTGCGATGGCCTGGGGACCCAGCTTCACCCTGTGCTTTGCTGTCCGTCCCTCCGCCTGGCGACCACCCTCAGGACCCTACCCGGGGCCCAGGCAAAGCTCCCTCCTCCTGATAGGAATAGCACAAGTAGGATCCTCCACTCCTTCCTGGTTTTCACATTGTATTCCTGTTTTTAGTAAAATCATTACAATGACCCCACACACCTCTGTACCCTCATGGGCTCGCACAGATCCCAGAGGCATCTGGTTGCAATTTGTTCACTTTTACAAAGAGTCTCACACGTTCCCAGAGTCCCCGAGGCAGCCTGTGAGGGCATTCGAAGGACACGTGCCCTCCACGACTCACTCATGGTTCTTCTACCTTTCTTTTCTTTTCTCTTTTTTTGAGACAGAGTCTCAATATGTCATCCTGGGTAGAGTGCTTGGCGTCATAGCTCACAGCAACCTCAAACTCCTGGGCTTAAGTGATTCTCTTGCCTCAGCCTTCCAAGCAGCTGGGACTACAGATGCCCACTATAATGCCCAGCTATTCTTAGAGAGGAGGTCTCACTCTGGCTAAGGCTGGTCTTGAAACTGTGAGCTCAGGCAATCCACCCACCTCAGCCTCCCAAGTGCTGGGATTACAGGCATGAGCCACTGTGCCTGGCCAATTTAAAGAAAAATTATATCATGTTATTTTGATTAACATTACTTTAATTATTAATGATGTTATACCTTTTTATATGTTTGCTGGCTATTTATAACATTTATAGTTACATTTTTATGCTGATAAAAATCTCAGAAAAATTAACACTACAGACAGACTTGAAGGAAGCACCTGGAAGCCTCAGGAAATGTGAGGGAAAAGATTTTCCAGCGGACTCTGTGGTTGGAAGGAGAAAGAGAAGTGGTCATAAGCATGTGACCCTTGAGACCCCAGGCTAACCGATTGCTGTGCATCCAGGACCACCAGGGAGAGACCATACAGCAGTGTCCACATCACGGTCTGGTTCTCCCACTGATCTGCCATAGCAGGGCTGCTATGGGTCCAAATAGGTTTCTGCCAAGATGGCAGAAAAGAACCTGTTATTTGGAAATTTGGTGTTCATGCCAGGATCACAAGGAGACATCTGCAAGGGACAGGAGTATTCACTATGTAACTTTGATTACACAAAATCACAGAATCTAAGAACTGACACCCCTTAACAATCTTCAACCACGTATCGTACCGTTTATCCGAATGAGATAAAACTTTATCTTCATCTGACCTCCAAAGTCATAGAGTCCCAGATCAGTAGAAAATCCTCTTCTCTTAGTTTACAAGTTCAAAATGTTGTTTTAGCTGAAAAGCATGGATGTGATTTCGCACTTTCACTGTGCAAGTTCAGAAACTGAAACTCTAAGAGACACAAATAAGCAAACACCCCTGCCTGGAATTACTCAGCAGAATTGGGACCACCACTGCCTTCCAGTTTCCCACCTGACACTCCTGGGTCAGCATTGCCTGCCTGAAGGGGTTCTCAGACCACCTGTACAGCTCCCTAAGTTTTAAGATGACATTAACCAGAGCACATGGGCTTCTGCTCGCCAATAATGGGAAATTTTACCTCAAGTGGCCTGTCCCAATGATCTGTCCTATAAAACATTTAGGTTTTCTCAGAAAAGCAGAGTTTCTCCAGTCTTCACTCTTGGCCCAGTCCCTGCCCTGCCTCGCCTCACCTTCATCTCTCTCCCCTTTCATTAGCTTCATGGAGGTTAACCACGAGGAAGGAGAAAAATGCAGTTTAGGCTGAACACAGACCAGTTTGGAAAGACCCACCTCACAGAGTAGGGAAAGGTGTACTGTTTCTTAGAGGATGTTTCTGATTCATAAACACCCCTGCCTTATCGATTGGCTTTGTGTTTTGGCTTGTGCTTTAAACAGTATGTAGATCCCCAGGGGTGCCTGAAGGCCCCATGGGACCCCCCCATCTTGCATCATTCAGGCATTAAATGCACCACAGGGAGGCTGTATTTTGTGATGGCCTGGCCTCCTTGGCAGTGGTAACTGACACCAGGCCACGTGCTAAAACCACCTAAGTAAATCGTGGTAGAACTGGAGGCCTGTAACGATACATAGCAGGCCCTTACAGCATGGTTATCCATTAGCGATTGACCCACTCAAAACACTGAAATAACTGCCCCCAAAGCAACCTGACATATATCTTGAGAAAAGGAAATTTTACGAAGGAAAACTGCAGGCTTAGAAATAGATAAAACTGTCAAAAGAGGGAGCAGGTATCTGAAGGGCTGGCCATTATTATACTGCAATGTAAAGGGATGACAACCCCCTGAGCCGGTGAGATGCCAGAGAGCTTTGATTGTCCCCCATCTTTCTTCTGAATGTCCATCTTCAGAGGAGCCTGAGCTCCTAAAAGCACCAGTATTTAAGCGTCAGTACCAGTATTTAAGCACCCTGGAGGTCAGTTTATGAGACCTCCAGGGTGCACCTTTCCTGGATGGTGAGAAATGATAAAATACTCTCCTGAGAATCTCCTTTTTCTTTCTTTCTTTTTTTTTTAAGAGACAGTTTCACTTTATCGCCCTCGGCAGAGTGCCGTGGCATCACGACCCACAGCAACCTCCAACTCCTGGGCAGGCGATTCTCTTGCCTCAGCCTCCCTAGTAGCTGGGACCACAGGCGTCCGCCAGAACGTCCGGCTATTTTTTTGTTGCAGTGTGGCCGGGCAGGGTTCGAACCTGTCACCCTCAGTATATGGGGCTGGCGCCCCACCCACTGAGCCACAGGCGCCGCCCAGGATCTCCTTTTTCTAACAGACTCTGAATCCAGTGAAACCAACACTCCACTTCCCACTGCGTGAGCGTGGTCTCACCACACCTCCCGTAGGGACCTGCCTGGCAATGCGCACATCCACATGGGAGGGTTCTTGGGATTTACATATTCATCTGGAAGAAGACCACACTATACTGAGAAACACCTCTCACCTTTGTGGTTTTGTTTCCTCCCTGGTTCCACTGTTGGGTCTGCGACCCTGGCATTGCCTGATGCAATCGATGTGATAACAGCTCAGGATGTTCCTGGTGACAATGGCAGTGAAGAATGAGGACTACGTCCAGGACAGTTCTTGCAGCATATGGATCGTAGTGGCAGCCGCTATTCCCTGGTACTGACTGTTTTCCAGGTACATTTTATGCACATGACCATATTCAGTCTTCCTTACAACTGTAGATTATTTCTTTGCACTAAGCCTTGTTTCAGAGCAGACTTAAGGCAGCTGAGAACCTGTTAAGTTGCCATGATTATTTCTGTTTTAAGAGGAAGACATTGGAGGCTTAGTTTTAATAACCTGCCTGAGGCCACATAGTGAGTGGTGACAGAGCTGTACCCAAAGCCAGCCCCATGCTCTATGCTGCAGAGCCACTCCACGCACCGCCCCAGGGTCCTGCTGAGGCTTGACAAGGGCCTTGCTGCTGCACTGTTTTGTTCCCTTCTGGTGCCACTGGCCTTGTTTTCCTGCAGGTGACTGTGTAGGTCAGACTGTGCTGTGGCTGCTGCTGCATACGCTCATGCCCAGCAGGCCACAGGGTAGGTGAAGGGCGTGTGTGAAGACGGGAGCTTGCCACTGTGAGTATCAGGTCATGTCAGCATCCACTCACTCTTCTGGTCATTTGACAGTGAGTCTTTCTGGAAAGTTCCAAAGCATGTTGTAACTATGGTACTTGTGAGCCCCCTTCATCTTGTGGCATTTTCCAGCTGCTTTGAAGATAGTATATTTTTTCCAGGAAGTTTCAGTTTGCCTTTCTCTTGGCTGGAAATGTGTACTCTTTGCCTACACCAGATGCCTAATCATGCTCACTGCCCCTAAGTACGCCTGAAATGCTTCTGATTTTCCCTAAGGGAAAAAACTCTAAATTCCCAAGTTCACAGTTGAATCTTGGAAAGTTTCAACTCTTACCTCTTAGGTGGATTTTAACATTTTTACATTTGAAATGTGTTTTCCTTAGTTCCTGTCCTGTGTTCCAGCTGCCCTGCTCCTACACTGCCCTGAAGTTTTCTCCTGACCCACATGAAACTGGCTCATTCCCCACCGAATGGGGAGAGTGTCTCTTTTGAGGCACATTTTTCCAGGTTCCAAGGGAGAGCTACGCCAGTTTGTTTTATGCATTCCTGATAGAAGATCCACTAGAGAAGGAAATAGCATCATTACCCAAAGAAACACTGATAGGAATTACTTGCATTACATTAGCCAAGATGGACACGTTCTGCTCCTTTAGCTACGGACAGAAACTGAAGCTATTTCCACAAATAAACACAGTGCAATTGTATATCATTTGGAGACAGGTTAATAGTAAAAAATAAAGAATGATCAAGATTGACCTTAACCATACTACCCTGCTGCACCAAGCCTAGATAAAAAAGATTAAAAATTAAAAAGTCAAAAGTGAAATCAAAATGGTGAGAAAGAAGAAATCATGGGAGAACTCCGTAATAGCATTTCTAATTATGACTCAAATTCTAAATCCATTAAGAGAAAAAATTAGTAAATTTTATTACAAAAAATAGCATCCTTCTGCAAAAAGAAAAATTTAATAAGCAGTCAAAAAACAAGCAATAACTGGGAGAAATATTTACAACTATAACACAGGCAACAAACTAATTTCCTAAGTATACAAAGAGTCCCTAGAAATCAAGAAGTAAAAGCCAGTATAAAAGCAGGCAAAAGATACAAGCAGACAGATCACAGGTATAAGATATAAATGTCTTTTCTACATAGTAAGAGCCACTTAACCTTACTAGTAGGAGACATTTAAATTAAAAGCCATAATGAAATGCCATATTTAGCCTATCAAATTGGCAAAAATACAAAACAAATTGAGACCCTGTCTCAAAAAAAAGTGTGTGTGGGGGGGGGAGATGTACACTATATAAGTAACACTACCAGCTACAACAAACAACCTTCAACTCTTCATGGATTAGCTTAGCCAAGATTGATCTCTTGGACATTCTCCTAGGCATCTTTTCTCTGAGTGTGACTCAGGGGGTCTAGCTTCTACTGTGTGTGGCTCTGCCATGTTGGAGTCTCCCCAGCGGCATGGATAGAAAGACAGGAAGCATGAAGAAGGCACATCTCTCCTGCCCCCATCCCATAGCTCAAGCACTGGATTCCACCTAGCTGCAGGGGAAGCTGAGAAATATTGGTGAACACTGGGAGTCTGGCTCCCTGATGCCTACTAGGAACTCCT